>CM042747.1:2713780-2743703 GCA_022496165.2 Catalaphyllia jardinei
TGATGTGGGCTTTCCTGAGTCAACTATCACGCATAGAAATCGAGAGCGAATATTGTTGAATAGCGAATATTATTATTTTAGTATAAATCTGCTAGTCGTTCAAAACTTCTAAATCCTCTTTACAGACACTTCGAAAACACAAAGAAGCGGCCCCCAGCGCATGCTGCTACGCTACTCACTATCTATCACAGAATATAATGTGAGTAGCGCAGCCAATCAGAGGACATCACTCGTGATAGAACGCTAGTAGATTTATACTGAAACTCAATAGAAACACAGTATTTAAAGAGCTGTTGAAACACTCGCTTGAGGATCATATTCCCACAGCATTTCTCATTCCCCCGAACTTCCACTTGTGTTTCTATTTAACAATTAGATTATGAGCTCGAGATTTCTATCGCATGATAGTTGACAAGGGCACAGCCCGAGTTCACTATCACGCATAGAAATTGAGCGAATAATCTAATTGTTTTAGTATAAATCTACTAGTCGTTCAAAATTTACTCTAAATCCTCTTTACAGACGCTTCAAAAACACAAATAAGTGGCCTCCTAAAACTCGCTAGAAACACGGTACATGTTTTCTATCTCTTAAATAAAAGGGCTAAACTATGACTGAATATTACTAACATAACTATTGATCAGTAACATATTAAATGCAATATAAAAACACTGTGAACATTTACAAGAAATTGAAATCTACAACTAACAAATGCTACAGACCAAAACTGAGAGGAAATCAACAGTACCTGAAGTTTAACTATTCTTGATTCAGGATGGTAAAGCGATGGACCCGCAAATAAGTAGTTTTTGGTTGTAATTCGTAACGGCACAGTAGATAGATCGAGATTATGTGGCCACTCAGTACATAATGCTAACAAGAAAAGAAAAGTATACCAGCAAGTCGAAATTTATCCATTGTAATATCCCAACCTTACTGACTAGTATTACATTGGTCATTTGAAGAAATTCATCAAGGTCACATGAAAAATTCACAAAGCAATAATTAGAAATTATTTAAAATATTTATATAATCTCATAAAGATAGCACATTTTAAAATGTAAAGTTCTGCAATAGCACAGACAAGTCCTGAGTCTACAATTTATTTTTTTGATTATAGCAGATTTCTAACTACAGTGTATTACAAAGTGAGGTTAAATGGCTAGACTTTCACTTGGTCCTAAGCTCTCTTACGCTGTGACTCCAGCTCTGACTCCATCCCTAGGGAAAACTAGCCTTAAAGGTTATACCACTGCCCCTCCCAATCATCCTAGCACCAAAGAATTAAGACAAAAATCCCATATAATCAAGCAATTTCAATTTAAGTGGCCAAAAACCCTGTACCAGTCAGAAGAATTTCAAGTATGTTACAGCCCTTCCTGCATTTTCTAAAAGTGATGCTAAATGTACTTTAGGTGAGGTTAAACTCGAGGCAATGCTGGCCAGCGGTTTCTCCTATGATTGGGTGGCAGCCCACGGTTCTTGCAGCTTACAGCCCCAGTACAAAGGTTGAACATTCCGCTTGTGTTGTCATTCCTCAACATGCTTGGCTCACTACATATAATTATTTAGAAGATATTTAAAACAGTCACTGAATTTTAAGTTTGCTATACAATGTATACAAAGTTAGTACAAAGTTTTTGCCTGCTCAGTTGTTACTCAAAAGTCTGGAGGATTTCCTCTTAATGGTTTAGAGTTTTGCACCAACCAATGAATCTCTTCTCTATGTAAATGTACTGGAACACATTCATCTGAGACACACTCTCTTACACATAACTTCTGATCAATATTGTGATATCGGATGTTACTCACATTTCAAGGCTGCACAGTGTCTTTCAACAGCAATAGGGGTCAAGTGAAAAAAGTTTGGTATCTGAAAAAAATCATTTTTTTAACAGCTAGTAAGTGTGTTTATTGCATGAAAGCACTCTCCTATTTTGAAACTGAGACTTACAAAGATAGAACAGTCAAACCTCCACCAATGCTACTTTTCTACAACAGTAACTTTTTCCCCAGGGGACAGTCCATATATTCAGTCTTATTTTAACCTGTCTACAACTGACAATAATCTTGACACTGACAAAAGCCATTAATACTTTGTATGCAGCCCAACTGCCAAAATAACCTCATTTTGTATTGTAATACGTCAGAAAACTTGATCCATACTGCACATCGTTGGTTTCTGTTTGTTTTCTGTTTTATTGACATTTTTTGATTATTGTACCTCCACCCCCCCCCCTCCCTCCCCCACAAAAACAGTTGTCATGTTACACCCCTCCTTCCCCATGATGGCCAATTACCAGTTTTCTCTTCCTGTTAGACCGGACCCTGTTCCAGATGATCCCACATGTTCACCCTTGAAAATATGGCTTAGATTTCAGAAATTGAGAACTTGCTTTCACATAGTTATAAGGTATTGGGTTTTTTTTCATTTTCTTCCAACTCTCTCTCTCCCTTCTGTTCTGTTTAACATCAGACATGAACTCATGTACACCTACACACTCAAGTCAACTCCCAAACAGAATCAACCTTTTTGGCTTGTGTGGTTTATTTTTCCATAACAGACCATGTGATATTCTCTAGAGAATTGTTCTTTTATCGATCTAAAAGTTATTTATCCATTATGGACACAAGTATTTGAAAATTTGAAAGGAAATTCTCAAGAGTATCTATTCACCAAATGGTCTGAAATTGAGCAACAAACTGCACAATCGAAAAATGTCTATTGCATGCTAGAAGTTTGCAATATTTTTCTAGTCCAAGATCATGGCATTTTTCAGTAACACTCCTCATGTGACTGTGTAATAAATCTCTTATGAACCAAACTTTCCTGGGTCTGTAGTGGGAGAGATAGGCCGTTGGTCTTTTTTGTACGGATCTTGCAGCACTACAGTCCCTAATGTCAAGACCTTCAGTCGATATTCTCCCAGTACGGCCCTTGTTCTTCGTTAATAAGATATAAATTGCCCTCATTTGACCTTAACCTCTAAGCAGCGCTCTACATGTACATGTACCTTCATAAGTTCCAGGTTTCCGAGTGCTCTCTGGCGCAATCCAACATTGAGTCTGTTATGTTTCACTCTTCCCATTTTAAACAAAATAGGAACTGAAAATGGATTATATGACTGGGCTCCTGTGAAAACAGATGGCCAGTCTGCTCCTTCTGTCTTCATTCTCATTGCCCCTGCGAGGCTCTGTTAAAAGGTATAAGAATGACTCAGTGATTACTGTTGGGTGACTAATGTATGCAAGTGTTATCACGATAATGTATTCCCCTAGATCACATGATTATGTGTATTGGCTCAAGTATGATCTGTTCATTAAAGAATACACAACGAAACAATTACCATATAACCCTGTGTGTTAAATACCAGAAAACTCAGCCCTATCAAAACATGCAATTCTAATCCTAAGTTCAAGTGAATAATTATATGAACCCCTTAAACCCCTGAATACAGCCCCTGCTGCACCACAATAATTATTGACCCTCCCCTAATACTGGCTGTAAATGTACAGGATCACAATTTAAAACCTGAGATCCAGAAACAGGTATCAAGGAGTGTTGTAATTCTCCAACCTTTGCTATCCGTTGCTTCAATAACTGAGAATTCAGATGATGTTCCCTTGCTTTTCTTCTCTTTCCTTCAATATATCAAAAATAGTATATAAACATAACATTTCTGGTCCTGTGTTAATAAAAACTGAAAAACCAGTTTTTGTCTCAACCAAGAATCATTCTCTCCTAGCAATCAACTGAGAAGAGTTCAAGAACTCTGTGCAATAGAAAAGCTAGGACTAATATCTAGCTGTTATAACAATATTTAGAGAACCAAATTCAGTCGCAAGTTTCAGTGTTTGTATTTAGACAGGTTTTCTCCCAGTAAATTAGGCCTGTTAAAGCTGGGCTAATATCATGGAAAAACAGCAAATACTGAATTTTGGGCTAAAGAACCTCACACATACAGTCCCATTTCTCATAAATCAAAGGCATAGAGGGAGTTCCAAAATGCGACAGAGTTTCTGTTGTCTGTATTTTTTAGCAACCACTTCAAGCTTCATGCATGACTGGTCACGCCACTCAATCTTGAGCCAATGACGAGTGCCGTTATATGTACAGTAATATTACAATCAATGGTTAAGAACCAAAGGACCAATTTATGCATTAGGTTCGGCACATGAGGAGAACGCCATATGAATCAGATGCCAACGTTGCATAGTGTGACAGACCCTGCCAAATTTAATGCTGTTTGCTGCTCCAAACCTAACCTGCCGAACCGAACTGATTCAAACGCTGCTCTTCTGTTGTACTTAACTCATCAGTAAGGTTTGGTGCAGGAATGAAGCAGCGTTTGGAACGGGCCTTAGATTTTCTTTTCAAAATTTCTCTGACGTCGCGAACACCCTTCCCGGGGGGTGGGCGGGTAAATAAGAACTTGTACATGCATTTTTCAAAGACTAACATATAATTACATTCGTCCTTCAGGCTGCAATTTTGTAAGTCCTTAAAAATTCTCCCTTGTTTATTCAATCCAAATTGACTTTTAAATCATATGAATAGCTATAATAATTGAATATTTAATTAAAATGTAGAGCAAGTCTACACAAGTTTTTAACTTCAACACAAGCTCACCTTCTTGTTTCATCATAAAAGTAGCTGATTGAACCACGCGAGAAACGTATTGACGATAGACGATTTTAGTGAAAGTTGTTATGTTCTGGTGTCCATACAACGCACTGCTAGCACTAGGACAGAGTGAAATCTTCGACCACAAAACAGCCGCCATCTTGGATGACTTACTTGATGACTACCAGTTAGTACTTCAAGTATGCGTTCTAAATTGTTCCTCTTCTGCCCGAAGACACCTTGAGCGAGTGTTGCGCCTCTGAATGAAAATAAACTTTTACAGGTGGAACTCGTTTTCAAAGAAGGTTTCTCACTTACGCCTGGTTTAAACGGCGCATTTTACATGCGCCGAATCAAATACTAATTTTAGTCGACTCGAATGAATACATTCGGCGGATTTGATTTAAACGTCGCATTTTTTTGCCGAATAAAATTGTTGAGCGCGAGCGACGTGTTTTAAATTCCCATTCGAGCAAACACAAATTATTTAACATAATTTGAATTCGATTCGGCACATGTAAACTACGGCGTTTAAATCAACTGTCGAACTTCAGTCGTATATTCTACTGGATCAGTCGAATATTCGACTGACCCGTATTGAATTGAAATATGTCGCATTTAATTGATTTAGACGTCGCATTTTAGATGCACTTACCAGTAATTCGGCAATTGGATTCGGTGAATGTAAAATGCGACGTTTAAACCGGGCCTTAGACTCGTTTTGGCACAGAGGTAAAAGGCAACTCAGAAAAATGGCCTTTTGAAGACAGATCATTGTATTGCCATTGAAGTGGATTTATCAAAGGCCTTTGACTCAATCTCTCACAGCCTACTTATTTCCAAGTTGAAAGCTTATGGCTTTACCGAAAGCGCAGTGAATGTTATTCGTTCTTATCTGCATGATAGATTGCAACGAGTTTATAAGATCGGTAACAACTACTCAGATTGGAAAACAATCCAACATGGTGTTCCTCAAGGATCAATATTTGGACCTCTCCTATTCAGCCTATTCATTAATGATCTCACTTATTTTGTCAACGATGCTAAACTAAGGCTTTATGCTGATGATACAACACTGTATCTGTCACACCCTAATCAATATGTCCAATATGCGTTAGAGTCAAGATCTCAGAGCAAGTTCGATGTGCTTCAGTCACGGTTCAAGTGTGATTACTTAAGTATAAACGAATCTAAAACTAAAGTGTTGCCATTGGGTGACAATCCGCCATGTTATGAATTGTTTGCTGACCGTACAAGGCCACCCTTGGAAGTGGTACAAAATGTGAAGTTACTAGGTCTAACCATTGACAGCTCCTTATCTTTTAAGCTTATTAGCTTTTGGCAAAATACTCTAATCTGGTAGCTCATGTTGACTCATCCCTCTACAATACTTCCTAAATGACATAGAAACATTTTCCACATAAGCCTCACTGGCAGCACTTCACTTTCCAATGGAAACTACCAGTAGGTAAGCTATAAAATCGAATGTTGACACGTTTCGTGTTAGTTGGGCCAATACTGGACAAGATTTAGCCATACAAAAACCCCAAAATTTGCTAAGAAGTGTTTTGTATGGGTTTCCGGACAAGTGTCCGGCAATCCATACATTTGTTAGTAAATTTTTCAGTTTTGAATGGCTGTATCTTGTTTAATATTGGCCCAATTGACACGATACTCGAGGATTTTGTAAAACTCGGTGTGCTGTTTCAGAATATATGGGTTTTGTGTTGTTAATCCCATAATACGCCGACTCATGCCCAGGTCCTCACGGTAGGAAATCTGGCAATGATCCATTTACTGTGAACCCTCCCCCTTGGGGGGTGGGGATGGGGCGTAGGAGTGTAGAATCTTGGTCTCACTCTGCGTGTTCAGGGCATAATAATATACATTAAAAAAATCACTTGATTTTGATTGGCTGAGAGGAGTGCGATTTAAGTGTAACACCAGTGCAAAATACACTTCGTAATTCTAGATTATGATTGGCTGGAAGAAAATAGGAAATTTTCTTAGCTAATGATAATCATAGCACGTAAAATGATGACGAAAATTTTGTGCAGAAACATTAAGAAAGTTTTCTCGAATGAGAAAAAATGGCTCTAAGAAATATCTTCCAGTACTTATCCACGCCCAGTTTTTCATGTTTATGTTTATTAAGGAGGGGCTAACATGAAGGTCGTATTTTTTGTATGTAATCATACAGTTTTTTTTGTTCAATTTGGAATTAATTTACACGAGTGAGTTTTTCAGAAACCTTAAATGTCGCACGAGCCGCTTCGGCGAGTGCAATGTTAGCTTTTTGAAAAACTCACAATGCAAATTAATTTCAAATTGAACGAGAAAAGCCGTATGATTACTTATTAATAAAATTCTCGCCGAAGCGGCTCGTGCAATTTTAACTTTTTGCAAAACTCACTCGTGCAAGTTAATTCCAAATTGAACTCGAAACCGTATGATTAGCTAGCTGTACTAACTAGTGGTATCTTTTTTGAAAGGGTCGAATAGACCTAGGGCCACGCCCCGATCGGTCTCTGTTAAGGACTTTAATTCAAATTTTCCAACCAGCTTCCACGGTCTTTTCATGAGGGAGTTCTCCTCAGGGACTAACTCATTTCAGGAAACACCAGCCACAGAAACGTAGTATTTGATAAGGGCTGAAAACATGTCTCAGTTGGAAAAGCACCACATTTGCTTTGTTTTAAATTCTGGTCATCACTTTGCACAAGGCAATGCAAGCAGTTTCGTTCTTTAATATATAACTCGATATATTTTAATATATAACTCGAGAAATGTAGAAAACACTCGCCTGCGGCTCGTGTTTTCTACATTTCCCTCGTGTTCTCAAATGACTATCGTGTTTTATCACAGTGTAATACACGGCTTAGGCTTCTTTATTTGTTAAATAAAGGTCTTCCGCTCATATTTTATCTATTACATAAAAACACAGAACTTGCACGAGCTGTTGCAGTTTCCAAAACGGTAAATATACAAGGAAAATAGGGATGTTAAATAATGAAACAAAAAACAGAGTTTTTAATTCTATTTTGTCATTTCTTAAGTATACCTAGTATCAACTATATCCTCAATTTCATGTAAAGAGAAGATACCGTATTTCACGCATACCACAAGCAAATTAGCATTAATAATTCTTCAAGTACAAAAAGGAAATTACAGCCCTAATGGTGGTCAGGTTATCTGATCATACATTGTACTAATAACTTTTAAAGGAGCAGTGTCAAAAATGCTTCTGTAAAGCTACGGCGAAGATATCAAATCAATTTTACCAGAGAGGGCAAACCATAATAAATTTCTGGAACACGTAGCATCAAAACTCGATAAAATTGGCCAATTTTTTGAAGTTTCAATCCATCTCCATCCATCCTCATCTATGCCATCCGTAGCGACAGGCGACAGGAAACAGTTTCAGTACATAATAGTCTTTAATAACAAAACTAGATCATTAGTTTTGGAATTCAATTAATGCATCAAACAGCCACGACAGTAAAAACTTACATCACTAAACACCTCAGATTTCTTCCAAAAAACACTTTGCTGCTTGTAACATTTTGAAATCTCTTCTCACAAGGTAAAAATGTGACAAAATACTGTGAGTTTGATATACAGTGCAGTGTCGCATTTTTACTCACTTTACTTGCAACTAAAAGAGCATTTACAACACTGTTACAATGGTAATTTATACCAGGCAATACTGAGTTGATATATACATTTTACTTCACAAGTGAAAATTCTTGAAATTAAAAAAATGATGTATCAAGCAACTGGAAGATGGCATAATGTTAACAAATCCCAGATTAGGTGGGCACGATCCTGCTTTTAGTGATGGAGCCTGGACAATCAGTAAGCAAAATACTATCTTCAAAGACCAGTACTGTACATATACAAGATAATCATCGAGCTGATGAGAAAAATTTAGAAATAAAAATTGAGCTGAATTGAAAACTTAAAAAAAAATAGTGGCTACCCCAATCTACACTGATGTTCAAAGCCTTTAAAACTAGTTGGTATATCTTCAAATAAGCTTTTCACTAAATGTTACTGTATGTTCTACAACAATTTACAAATGTTACTGTACTGTATGTTTTACAACAATTTACAAAAAGTAAGGTGTCGTAGTTCGCGGAGGTATCACCCTGTCACAGTCAGGCACAGCTTTGAAAAGCTTGGGTTCTCTTGTATCAGCGTCTGAGAAAGCCAAAATGGAAGCAATATTTCCACAGCGGTAACAATAGTTTGGAGCTGACCACACAGTGACTAGTGTCTCGTCAAACATGTACTTGTATCCTTCATGAACTAACTGATGGGCTCTGCATATCAGCTTTAAATTGTTGATGTGTACAAACTAGTCAAGCAAAAACAAAACAATCCTAAATACATTTCAACAATGTTTTCAAATCACAAGTAATACATCCACTATGCAAACTAAGCTTTAGTAATTTAATTTGTATTCCTTCTTTGTAATGAACAATACATCCAACCTGCAGAACACTACAGTAGGGACCGTCATGTAAATTTTTCAAAACATTTGACAGTGCAGTCACCTTCCTAGCATTACCAATTCAGCTATTTTCAAGAGTATATGGACCTTAGACCTAAATGCGTGGGAAATTAACTGTAATTCACTTACCTCATTGGTAACTTTTGCTCCAAACAGCCATCCTGCTCCTCGAGGACTTATAGCCCATGTATCAACATCCTCTGGGTCAGACCACACCAGATGTACAAAATGTTAAGGACTTCTAAACACTATGAACTGCATTTACGCTGTACAACCCTTGGGTTTAAAGGCATGCAACGCAAATGATTGCTAATCTTTTTTACTTAGATTGCCATTGTCTTCCTTCAAACTAATACTCATTTATTATGCTGCAATGAACTGCTGTTGGGCAAGCCCAATAGACAATACTTAAAAATATAACTCAACTTATCAAAAGAGTCACTCCCAGCCCTTCTTGAGGAGAACTACACCAAGCATTTTTTTGAGGAATGTTAGAATGCAGTGTTCAATGTCTGCATTCAGGGTAATGAAGTGGGTTTAAGGATATCACAAAATGCTCCTTTATGTGGAATTTCCATGTTGCGATCTATGGTTCGAATCTGCAAGGAACCAAATATTTATAAGAAGCTGTAAATGTAATTTCATAATGGCTTGAACTACAAATTCCTAAATGTTATATAAATTTGATCTATAACATACTTTTAAATTTCATATGACAACTGACATGATTGTACTTTAAGAACATAACCATGTAAAGAAAGTTGTAAAATTCCACTAAGTAAAGTGTACCTGATCTAGGGTTCGGATATCTGGTGATAGCCCACCATGAACACACAGAATTTGTCCATCAATAATCTGAAAAAAAGTTACTTCTGCTAATGACTTTGCATTCTTGACTTGTCCTACACTTAAGAAAAAATCACTTTGTGAATGGTGCAGTAATTTGAGTCATTAACAATTGTAATGAATGAAAGACTTACAGCAGCAACTGTTAACAGATCAAACACTTTGCAGCAGTATCTCCAAGCATTGGCATTTCCATACTTTGACTGACATTCATCTGATAAAATCACAGGAACAGCATGTTACAGATCTTCAATAGTTCACTATATTCAATCAGTAAAACTACATTATGCTGGTCATCACATCTGTCTACTTGAGAACTTATAAAATGGGTAAACCTGTCAGGGAAATGTGAAACAATGGCAGGGGCTACATGCAGAAGACTACAATCTTGGACAAAATAAATAAGAACAACAAACCTCCATCCCCCCATGCCATTTTGGCATCATTAAAATAGGGGGTGGAGGGGTGGTCCAGCTGTCCCATTTATTTTTTCCAAGATTGTAACATCTCATTAAAGGAGGTAGCTGCAATACTTCTACATTTACGTAGAACATTACAGTTACTGTATCTCACACTACAGAATACCTGTACTGCTATCATCATAAGTGACATAGCTCCTCCAATCCAAACTGTTTGTAGTTTCATTTTTAAGAACAAGTTTTCACCTGTTTACTAGCCCTGTACATGTACAAAACTTGCAATTACATGTACCACTATCCCTGCAATAACAACAATGATGACAGATACATACCATAAAAGCCATAAACTTGTGTGATCTGTCTACTTTCATGATTTCCTCGCAAAAGTGTAATGCGATCAGGCCATCTGCAATAATGCAACAAATCAGTTATCAAAAATGATAATAATTATTCTTAGAATAATTATTCTAGCCCTTCCTTTCTATTACTTGAGACCTCCTTTATACTCAAACAATTAGGCTGCATGCTTGTCCATTTAAAATCAACCTAACACAATGAGTGAGTGTAAACTAACAGTAGTTATGAATCTACACACACTGTAGCTTGAGGCACTTCATACACAGTACGTGTCAATCTTGGGCAATGTTCACTGATGATGTTCAGAGGTACCAATATTAAGTTCCAGGGGCCTTTGCAATGTTAAGAACATTTCAATTTTTACTGAAAATCTTTGGGTAATTTTGGGCAAGTATTCAGAACTTTTTTAGGGATCTTCAGTCTTAATCAAAAGTCATAAAATGATTTTCAGTCGTCATAGGAACTTTAAGTAACTTAAGTATATTTTGGATGAAGTTTAACTGTGAATCAGCTTCTTCTTTTAACAAAAATTCTTGCGAGTAAAAATCTGCAATGCTTGATGCTTATTACTGTTCATAAACCCGAACTTTTTCCAGGGTAAAAAGGCAAAAAAGTGAGCATCTTACTTTGCTTTTAATGTGAGTAATCTGGTAAAGGTTTCAAGGCTGAAATAGCCTCTGTCTACAAAGTCTCCCTGTGGAAAAAACATTAAACTCATGTTAGACATAATTTATAATATATTCTACTCACTAACTTTGCATGTACTCTTGTTGTCTGCAGGCAAGTATTCATATCTTAAAATCAACACGAGACATAAATGTAATCATTCAAAACAAAATAATCTCTTTACTGCAAATAGCAACAAAAGTAATGAATGTGGCAAGTTGTACATATGTGGTCAATTCTTGCAAAAGTTAAAACTGATTTTTCAGTTTACTCAGAACTCAATAACTTTACAGGGCTTTCATAAAGCACCGACCGCCGACGAAACTCGTTGCCTACTTCGTCCATAAAAGTCGGCTCTTCACCCAAAAATTAAAGTAATATAAGAGAAATGCATTTAAAACTGGTTGATACAGTCAGTTGCTCTACTCAAACCAGCTGCCTACTTCAAATGTTATTGAAAGCCCCTACTTTACTTTACATGTACACAGGGCTGGACACTTGATTTTGAGAGCACTTGCCATTTGGGCGAGTAACCCTCAAAATGTACTCGCCCGGATTAGTTTTCACTTGCCCAAAAGTTCACCCTCCAAAAGAAAATCATTCCCCTATCATGATCATGCTGTAGCCACGGCCAGCCAACTTGCCATTTCGACGAAAACTTCCCTGTTCTGTTCTTCTCATACTCCTTTGAATCATGGGCAGCTTTCAGGTTTTTTTCTTTCTTTTCCACTTCAATGACTTTCGGAACTCAAGAAATATACTTCCACATTTTGGAGAGGAATCACTTCACATTTTCAGAGGAACATGTACTGATCAAAAACAATTCACTTGCAACGTTCTCCAGAGTTGTCGAGCACATGGTAGACCGACGGTTATTACTTCAATGAAAAATTATAGTTTAAGACCTTAAACTCAAAGAAATCACAATAGAGGCACTTACTTTATATTTCAACGAGTTTTTTATTGACAAATCTTCAGGAGATTCCTGCATTTTGCAACCAAACATGTCTCATTTTCAGGGGCAGTTCCAGCATGGGCGCCATGTTTACCTGATCACAGATGGCTCGATAGTGACCAGCAGTATCATGCATTATGTAATTATCACTACGAGGAAGCCATTATTGTTTACATTTTGCGAAGCCCAACGTTGCGCTTCAGCGCCAATTTATTGGACAGTTTTGAATATAAAACTTTGCAAAATAGAAATGGACAATGGTAATTTTGTGTTTAGAAATTTATTGGCAAAATGGAATGTAAAAAAAAATTTTTTTGCAGCCTAATTAATTTCTTGGCGATGAAAAGTCGCACTCGCCAAATGAGTGAGTGAACTGTGATTTACGCTCGCCTGACACTTTTGACACTAATTATGTAACAGAGAATTAACTCTGAAGTGTAAATTTTAGTGCTAATTTAACCCATGAATAACCCATTGGGCATTAGCCCTAGTAAAGGGAATCAGGGAACCACATGAGGAGAAGAAAAAATCTTTTGACCTCGGTGGGAATCGAACCCACGACCTCCAGAATAGATCTACCGTTACTCTGCCGACTGAGCTACGAGGTCGGACAGAGAAAGTCGGGGTCGATTTAGATGGTAAATCGCGGCGAAGAGAAAGTAAGGGTACATATGAATGTTGTGCCGCGTAGCACTATGTACACACACAAATTATTTAAAACTTCAGAGTTAATTCTCTGTTACATAATTTGTGTCCATAGTGCTACGCGGCACAACATTCATATGTACCCTTACTTTTGACACTAGCCTGGGCGAGCGGGCGAGTGTTAATGTCCAACCCTGTGTACAGGACACATGTATCTTTATATAACAAAATAGAAATAGATAATGTAGGTGTGCAAGACAAATCAACTATTGAATTTCTGTTACAACTACCATGTACATTATAATCTCACCATGAAAACATAAGAAGTGTCTGGAACTTGGCCTCCAGTGTTAAACAATTCCTCTAAATCGTAAAACTGCAAAATAGTAACAACATTAAAGACATGAAAACTACATTCCATAACACATCAACAGTACACGATATGGTAAATATCTAGCAGAAAGCTCTACAATGTAAATATATACATGTAAAAAAGCCATAGGTGTGCTTCATGTACAAGAGTCTCACCATCACTAAAGAAACTTGCTGTCAAGCAAAGTCTCCAAGCCACCAACCACTAATGAGGAGGAAAACTACAGCAAAAGTTAAGTTGAGAAGAATTCACCATGGTGTTGTATTAACCCTTAAACCCGGGGGGGGGGGCGCCGCGCCACTTGACCCATGTTTGGGTACAGGGGTGCTGCTGAGGGTTTGAAATCCTGACCCTGTTTAGGACAAAAATATGCTACAAACCCTACCCTGTGTAGGACAACAGCCTCAATTTGAATACGCAGTTTAGGACAAGTGATAAAATGCACTCTCTAGTTTTACAGGAATTTAAACTGTTCAAAAAGAAATTCAAATCCGAGAAAAACCCAGCCGTCTCTACACTTTGAAATAATTATTTCATATATATATCACGGGAAAATATGAACTCAATAATTTGACCTTGCTCCCAATGTGTGGCTTCATAGCTCAGTTGGTAGAGCATCGCACCAGTATTCGCGGAGGTCATGGGTTCGAATCCCGTTGAAGCCCTGATTTTTTTCAGGCTTCTTCTTTCCAATTGCTTAAATTGGAAAATTTACTGTGAGGATCAACTTCACTTGCAATAAAGTTCTTTATTTAGAACTAATTGAAGACGCTAGTGATAAAAGGGAATAAGTGACGTTTTTGGTTGTTTCTGTTACTCTTGCTCCAAATTAGCTGAATTTTTGCATGCGGCCTTCATTTCAGTTGAAAAACATTGCCCCGTAATTTTTTTCGCTGGCTTGCTCTTCGTTTTCGAGAAATAACGTATGCAAAAAGGGCACGCCACTAGGAAAAAACGAGTGGATTTGTGCATCAACTAAAATTACGCAATGTCTCGATAATGAAGCAAAACTTTAGCGTAAAAACTACAGGACATTGCTTACTACCAGTTTCGAGCTGCCGTTGACGGCCAACTTTTCTCTGCGTTGTTTCACGCTTTAAAACATTCAATTGCTATTCAGCAAAATATTGATCTTTCGCAACGTGTAACCTTCGAAAATGTCGATTACTGGTAAAAACCGTTAAAACTTTGATTTCAGGTTAACGTGCGACCACAAAGATGTTAACTTCACTCAAATTACAGCCAACGACGGTTTACTTCACGCAATGTGCAAGCTAGACACTCTTGATATCAGGTCATTTACTGACAGTTAGAATTTTGATTTCACATTATCACGCCACTGCAAGGACTTTGATTTCACTTAGAGAACAGCGAGAAGTTCATTTCAAAACATCTAAGCCCAATTGAAAGGCAGCGTGCAAGAACGTCCCCTAGATGTTTTGCTAAAATCGAACAAGGCCAAAACAGGTCCAAACTTCGCAGCTGACTTTAACCCTTAGGGTTAAGAGTTCCCAGTCTTATTAGAGTTAGGTTTAGGGTTACCGCTCGAAACTAGGGTTAGCATTGAAGATTAGGCTTACAGAACAAAATTAGGCTTAGCGTTTGCTGAAAAAAAAAAAGCGCATGAAACGGAAAAGTTACCAGCAAAGGAACGCTGAAATACAAAGCAAAACTTACATTTGAGTTAAAGTTTTCTTCTTCCTAACCTGCGATCAGGCGTTCTTTTTCGTCACAATAGAGAGATTAGGCTTGAAGTTACGTCAAACGGCTAACGGCAAAAATGAAACTTTTGCTGTTTGTTTTTAGCTCTTTGAACAGTAGAGTGAGAATATTTGTGTATTTGTGGTGAATAGTAGGAGACATTTTCTATTTTTATGTGATTTAATTAAGGATTAGAAGAAAAGAACACAAGTTCAGAGGTCATCTTTGCCATTTGCCATCTGCCGTAAATGCCATGCTTAAACTCACTGATAGCCTAGCGAGTAAAAATGGCAATTCAATTACAAAGACATGAAGATAGATCGTTTCTATGCTATTTTCCTTTGACTTAAAAGACAGTCAACATTTTGTGGGATTTGATTTTGACTTCATACAATATAAAAAAGTCTGCCTGTTTGCTGCTCAACAAATTAATTGTGCTTAAGGTTTCTTTTGTTGGTTATTCAACAATACATCTACAAAAGATGCCGCTTGGAAAACTGAGAGGTTTTTTGCATACGTTATTTCTCGAAAACGAAGAGCAAGCCAGCGAAAGAAATTACGGGGCAATGTTTTTCAACTGAAATGAAGGCCACATGCAAAAATTCAGCTAATTTGGAGCGAGAGTTGGAGCGAGAGTAACAGAAACAACCAAAAACGTCACTTATCCCCTTTTATCACTAGCTTCTTCAATTGTGCAAACAGATGTGCAACTAAAGTTTACAGTTTTTGTAATTATTCTTGGACATTTCTGTCCAAGGGGGAAAGGTGCAACAAGGTTATCCCTATGTGAAACACCAACCCGTGAGACAAGACCAGACCACAACACTGTGAACTACATGCCCAACTCTTTTCGATAAGTGTGTGGGATCTTTAACTTCCCCTGCTAACCATGTAGCATTGAAAATGCACGAGACAGGGTCTACAGCTTGTGGTTTAGTGTTGCTTTAAAATTATTTGGTGGCAAGGAGACTTTCACTGGTGGAAAGTTTGTTGGTGATCAGGTGAGTTCCTTGATGGCCAGACTTCCTTAAGGTGAGGTGACAGTAATATTATTCAAATCGATAAACAACTGGCAGGAGGGATATTTCCTTGTGCATGCAAGAGCACATTAGTCTTTAAGGAAGCTGAACTTGTTCCTCTAAAAACAGTCAATACAGACAGGGCACACTGTCTGTGATGCAAAGTGGAGTACACATAATCTTTTGTTTAGCAATATAAGCACCTAGCAGCTTGGTGTCTGGTCGTTTAGCCCCCAAGTCAATTAGCTTTAATTGCTCTGGTGCAAAAGCGTAATCAGTTATTAAATGTAGATATAGGTGTAGCATCTAACCATTTAGCCATCAACCAAAAGTCAAAAATACTGTCTGTTCCTTGTTTTTAAGGGTGGATGGTGGCTAATCGACTTCTGGTTGAGGGCTATCCGGCTAGGGGCTAATGGACTTGAGGGCTAAACGACTAGCTTCCAGCAGCTTTCATGGAACTTTCATGTTTGAAATCTTCAATTCAGCTTTCCGATTTCATGTGATTTGTCTCACTGACAAACATCCTGTACAGCACAAAACATATTAAACGGAAATCGCAAATAAAAATCATAATTAATCAAAAAAACGACTATACCTGCCCATGAATGTCGCCACAAACTGTGACCGGGGTGGAAACTGGCTGAACGTTTGATTCTTCAAGCAGCAATTCACAAACGCAGTCACACAGTTTCTGTCATTAATGTACCAAGAATTCGTTTAAGTTTAGACACTTAAAGCACGCTAGTAATAACTGAATCGATTTTGATCAATAGACATTACCTTCAGGTCATTTTCTGGAAGATATTTACATTCTTTTGCAATTTCAATCCACTGATCGACGTCCGCCATTTTGATTTTGAAAAAGCACGGATCATGCGCAATGCTTTCCCGCCGGTTGCATTGCCGGATTTCATACGTCGGGGGCCTGGGTACAAGTCGGTGTATTATGGGATTAACAACATAAGACCCACATATATTCTCAGAAAGAGCACACCGAGCTTTACAAAATCCTTAAGTTTCGTGTTAATTGCGCTAATTTTGAACAAGATACAGCCATTCAAAAACTTAAAAATTTAGTAACAAAAATGTATATATGGACACTTGTCCGGAAATCCATACATTTTGCGGACACTTGTCCGGAAATCCATACATTTCTTTGCAAATTTTGAAGTTTTGGAATGGCTTTATTTTGTTCAATATTGGCCCAATTAACACGAAACTTAAGGATTTTGTAAAACTCGGTGTGCTCTTTCTGAATATATGGGTCTTGTGTTGTTAATCCCATAATACACCGGCTTGTACCCAGGCCCCCGACGTATGAAATCTGGCAATGAAGCTGTGAACAGGCTCCCCCGCAGCGATGGAATATATTCTCTCATGGCCTACCGACTCGCAAAGCCTCGGGCCGATTCTCTCATATCTTAGTGACGTATATGAAGGCAGAAATTGATACAACGTACAATGTTTTTTTGAAGGTGTACTATATTTCGGCTGGCCAAACCAGCCTTCTTCAGACAATGTCAGCATTGTACCTTGTATCGCTTCCTGCCTTCATATTCGTCATTTTATTTGTGAAGCCGATGAGATCACTATATTGATCCAACGTATACCAGCAGGATCATCGTTCCGGTTGCTTGCTTAAACATTTGATAGTCAAATTTGGCTTTGTGTGTGGGTGGGCCTGGTGAGAATATATTACACTCTAGTTCCCAGAGTCTTCGTTCCCCTTGACCAGCGGTCGGAAAGCGAGAGCTCTAGGAGCAACCATTTTGAAATAACAAAGGAAATAACCGAATTCTCCCCATCCAGTTTCACTGCGCAATCTGCATCTATGGCGCATGCCTGAAATGGCTGCTCCAAGTGCTCTCGTTTCCTACCGCTGGTCAAGGAGAACGAAGACTTTGGGAACGAGATTGCATTTTACGATAACTACAGAAGTTCTCGCGTGCTCATTGGCTTATTTTTATTGTCAATAAGAGGACAGACAAATGAATTTATAATTTATGCGATTCGTCAATGGGCGAGAGTGGACAATTTGCTATCGTAGAAAACAAATTGACGTCATTTTTTTATGCGTCAGACCTGTTATTGACAATGAATTTCGTCATAACATTATCAAAGTAGTTTGCGGATCCACTCGGCTATCGCCTTGTGGATCCACAGCTATTTTGACAATGTTATGACGAAATTCATGATCAATAACAGGACAGATACATGAAAAACTGAGGTTAATTTGTTAAGCCTTCGTATTCGAGGGCAAAATGTGCTACAAGAATGACCAACAATCAATGAATCAATGAATCAAAAACTTTATTTTGCTTCAAATTTCCTGAAAGCAAAAACATGCTACTTAACAATTAGACCCGTAGCCCGAAAGGGCTAGGGGGCAATAGCCCATGAGGCGAAGCCGAATGGGCTACTGATTCGTTGCCCTTGAGGGCGAAGGGTCTAATTGTTTTAGTATCACCCAACTAGTCGGACAGAAAAGGCAATAACAAAGTTAGCAAATGCAAGTTTAAGAAATATTTATTTGGGGGAAAAAACGAAAGAAAAACCGGCAAATTTCGATACTCGATGACTATTACTATTAGACCCCTAGTAGCGTAGCCAATCAAAATGCAGGATTTGCATTAGTCCACTAGTTGGGTGATACTAAAGAACAATATCATCAGGTGATCAACAAAAGACTGAAGAGAATCAAATCGTGCATGGTTGACGTTCGTAGATTTTAGTAAACTGGTGAACACAGAGGAAAAAAGTGGTTAAAGGAAAGTTCATTTAATATGACAAAGGGGAGATGAAGATATTGAAACTCGAAGCTTGAAATTTTAGCGGCCCCCGAGACAGCCCTTCAATTTTTTTATTTGAAGCGATGTCCAGTAACACGACTTTTATAAAATTTTATTGTTTAAATTTCGCTAACCACTAGGCAATACAACTAAAGATGCTTTGTTGAATTTGTTGTAAATTGCAGTTGGTTTGCATCAAATCAAATTGGGCTTTGCCCTTCAAATGCAGAAAAATCGGCTATGCGACTGATCACGCGACATGCCAAAGATGTCGCAAGACGTCGCAACAGGGTAACCAAACGCGCGCAACATGTTGGCCCAACAAATGTTGCGCTGTTTTGTGCTGAAATGTTGCCGCCAATCGTTTGGCTGGGGTCTGCAAACTTGGCTGGACCAACAATGTTAGGATATGTTGTGTTGATATGTTGCGATCGTTTGGGCGGGACTTAAGGTAGTTCAATAGGCTGAAGGGGACCAAAAGGTTTGTTTAAATATGGCGAAAAAAGATCAATTGTGTGCCATTGCACTCATGAATAAAAGATAATTTTTTTAGGTTTTACTCAAAATGGTTGCTATGGCAAACAGCCACAGCCTTTGGAGATTTTATTTGATTGCAGTAACGCCAACAATTTCTGCTCTTTTACAAAACAAGATTTGATTTCCAAACAAGCATATCTTGTAGACTTAAGTTTTGACAGTTAGCTCTTGCTTATAGTGCTTTTTACAGGCTTTATTTGGAAATAACCTTATTTTGCAAAACCCAGTGAACAAATTATCTCTTGTCACGTGACAGACGTTAAAATGTTAAGATTTTTTTAGTTTATTGAATAACGACTCTAATTGTCTTTGAATACCCCTAATTTCAGGATTTTTTCTTTAATACATCCCAAAGTAGAACTGTTATAGTGAAGTCAGCTGGTACAAAATTAGACTTTTGAGAAAACTGCATTTAAAGTTCTTACATGATGGATTAAGTATTTAACAAGCCAAACATTGGGGGAGTGGGGTGCAGATTGGATCTCCGGGGAGGGGATGTAATGGTTGTTCTATTTTGTAAAAAGTTTCCGCAAGTTTAGGAAATGTTCCTAAAAAGAAGGGAAAGAAAATGAGCCTATGATGGCAAATAAAGCAAAGTTTTTCCCAAGTAATTATACCAATCGAGTTTTGTATCTCTTTACAGCTTTAATACAAAGTTTCGCTAATATATGTTAAAACTCATCTACACCGCTTTTGGTCATGTTCTTACTGTAAACAGCCGTTTCTATGGCCGTTGCTACGTAAAAAAGACTTGTACCACTGTGTAGTTTGCTTAAATTTCACGCACACCTAGAGATAAATTCGGCAAGGTTGTTTCAAAATGTTTTCAACAAGTGTTCAAGGTCCTTAAATCTTGTATTTTCTAAAAAATGGAATTTTTCCTGAACATCGCCACCACCACAAGGTACCACCCTAAAAATGAAAGCAAAATATCCCACTGTGACCAAATGAAAATTAATGAACCTTTCGTACACCAGGAACTCCAGAATAGCAGCACATCGCTAACCACTTATCGGTAATGTCTTCCAGCTAAAAAACTAGCTGTTGATAATGATAATAGGACTGGTCTGTAATCATACGAGTGGTTAACAAAATCGGACGACACAAACCTTGATGGGACAAGTTCATGAGAGAAGAAAAGAAAGTAAGAGATCATAAAATTGAAAATGCGATTGCGTCTTGTGCCAACAATTTATTAGACAAAGCTCGCTTAGGGTAGCATCAAAATAAACCACACAATATCAGAGAAAAAGATACCTCGTTCCCAGAGAGATCGAGGTTGATGATGAATGTATTCTGGCAACCCATAGCTACTTATTTAAAATCTATTCACCAGCCGCTGGAAGACCATCGACAAAACTTAGCTTCTGATTCATAATCAAGCCTCTGCCTTTTCATCTTTATTTAATATCTCTTTTTCTTGTAGTGCTCTCGGTTGCGAACGATCGATAGAAATTTTCTTACGAAGACGCTCAATAACCGGCTCGGCTTCAGAATCGTGCGGAAACTTGGGGATGTGCACTTTAACTTGCTTTCCTTTGACCGTCATTTGCATTGTAATATATCCTTTGCAAAGCGACCTCCCCGGTCGAGCATCGTAGGCATATGTGACTGAATCATCTTGAGGATGATGTTCAGAATGCGAAGAAAGCACTGATTTCTTTCTAACATTCGGAGATAACGAAGCACCGCTGAGTTTCTTGGGTTCACTTTTACCTCCATCGTGGATTGGAGCGAGTTCCTGATCCGGCGGCGCAATGCTAAATTTTCCTGGAGGAAGTGTGAACCGCCTCTTTCCAGTCCACAACTCCGCTGTTTTTTCACGGAGTAACTGGATTTGTTCGTTTACATTTGATTCAGATGAGTCGGCTCGCAACCTGCTGTTACGTGACTCTGTAAGTTCTGCGTTACGTACGTGTTGTACTTTCGGTTGTCGTGACTCAATTACACAAACATGACTCTGTTTCTCTATATTAGGCATTCCTTCTTGAGGCTCAACGAAAGCAATCCGCGCAGGTGGCCTGGTGCAAGCTTGTTTCCGTCTCAGTTCAGGGGTCGAATGCACTTTATTGATCGCTTTGATAGTTGACTTACGATCCACATGAGGGCTTCCTGAAGTAATCACATCTCGTGATATTGATTCGTTATTGTGGAAGTCTGAAGGGCTGTCTGAAGTATGAACTTCCGTTAGACGATCGACGCTATCGCACGAATTTGATCTGAGTTTCTGTTCAACAGTTCGGAAGCTTGAATTTTCCTTTGTTCTGGTTTTCTTTGCGAAATACAGATTTTCTGCCCAAGCTTGCTTTCCTGGGTTAAAGAGGACTTGGTCTGATGGCGTAGTTTTTTCCTGTTTGTCTTGGCAAATCTGTTTTTCCGAAATAGGTACCAAACGTGTCTGGCCGGGTGACTCATCAGCTTTCCCCTCTGCTTTCGAAGTCTTCGCCAATCTTGGAGGCAAAATCACACCCCGATGGTCTACCCTTGTATTAGGATCAAATATAGTTTCTGCCGACTGTTTTTCCTCTTTTTCATTGAATTCCTTTAGTTTGTCGTTTGACAGCTGAACGAAATTCCGCCTTGATCCTGGTCGGCAAGGTGGTTCGATAACACGGAACTGATGCTTCGCTCTGGATCGTGTCGTAACACTAGAGTTCTTTCGCTGTCTCTCGCCAATGATTTCCCCCTCCGCCGTTTCTCCTGATCCATGGATCTGGGAGAAGGCTTTCATAACAGGCTCACTTTTATGCGTGTTTAATTTCGGGCTTCTTGACGCGGACAAATCGGAATAACTAATTTCTGGCACCGAGAATCTTTTGAAGGCAGCCGGCACGTCATCAGAATCGTTCACAGCAGTGCGTGTGTCAGCTGTGAATCCTTGAGATCGCAGAAGTTTTCTTCTCTCGGCGCTAATTCCCGAATTCTTGCGCACGCTTCGAATCTCCTGAATCTGTTTCTTAAGAGAGTGCTTCTCCACGTTTAGCTCAGCATATTTCTGATTTTTCTTGCTATCCAACACTTTTAGCCTTTCCTCGAGTAGAAACGATTCAGTCTTGTTCATTCGACGTGTTCTGATAAGACTTTCGCACGTGATAGAAGAGCCTGGAGGTAGTTTTGCCGGAGAAGCCATTCCCAAAACTTCTTAAAACTTCCTCGAACTCATGACAAGACAGGAGTGTGCATTTGTTAATTAAGACGATTTGCATGTAATCGAATGCGAGAGAGCTTGAAGGCTGCTTCTAGTCGAGTAAACAAAGAACTACTTGAGAGTTCTTTTAATGAAACAGCACAATAGTAGTTGACCTTGTGTCCAAGATACACCCAAGCTTAGCGAGCCATAATTTGTAAGCGTGTGACAAATCACGCTACCCTGGAGGGATTCACGCAAGGTTGAAAACACTGGAAAGCTTTATCAGTTTTAAGAGTATTTATCAGTATGCCCAGCGACGTTTCATTGCTTAACCTAAATGAATTTAAAATAAAATAAATTATGATAGTGCGTTATACCGGAAGTTTTAAGTACAGTCGAAATAGAATTTGCACCCCTGTGCGTCGTTTTTGACACTTTTATAAGAAAATTGACAGTCTTAATTACGCACGAAGCATTATAATTTGCATTTGGTTGCAACGGTCTCGTGAAGACAAATGTTTTTTTTTGGCATTTTCGTTTAATAAAGAGAGTATTGTTGACTAATGGAATTCAAATATTTACAGCCGTGTGGCTGTTTGACCGAAGTGGTTGGTTTATTCAAGGTTAGTATTTATCAACGTTCATTTGCGGGCAAAGGACTGGACAAAGGTATTCAATTTGACTGAATTGCATAAGAGTGCGGCATGTTCGTTATTGGTTGGAACAATTATCAATGAAATTGTATTCACCGGTAGTTTGATGACAAGACAATTCAGTTATCAGTTGCATATGCTTGTGTTTAATCAACCGATATATGCTTGTGGTTTTGGCGATGAAAGGTGTTTGGAGAACCTTGTCTACTTTGTTGTCAACCGAATAATTTGAAAAGACAGAACGTTTTGATACATTGCTTTTGTTTCAATTTCGTTTCTTCCTTTCCACGGTACTACAAGCAGAAGAGACCGCGATTTGTAGCTCTATCGTGGCTTCTATTTTTTTCCCGCGTAACGAAGTAAGACACCCTTCCGTCCTCCAAATACGGTAAGCACTAGCCTCTTTGATTATTTTCTTTACACGTACACTAGTCACTGGAATATACAGTTTCACCCTGGCTTCAGATCTATACTGATATGTGTCCTGGTGGGGGAGGCATTGCAATTTAAAAAATATCAACTATATTTTCTCATTTTTATGTAATCAGTATCTCAACAACGAGAAATAGACTTTAGAATTACATTTCATCCTGGCGAACTAGTGGAATCATCCAGAACAGAACACTTGAAGACACCGGTACGGTCGGGTCAAACTCGAAGCACGTGCGAATCAAATGAGCCAGTCAACTTACAAAACGGAAATAGAATAAATGATCAAAAAGCAAAGTCCACTGAAACCGATTGAGGTTGACGAATCAAAATAAAAAGTGCTACAGCGTTGTTTGTTTTGTCTCTTCTTTTGAAGAAACTGTTAAGACGGGGCTAAATATTAATAGGAGTGAAATTTGACTAGAAGTAATATTCAGAGGAAATTGTTAGCATTAAAATGGTTGGGAACAGCATCAGACAGTTGACCTCCCAAAAGAGAGCCCCAGGTTGGTAGGGGACTGTTTGGTGTCCATCTACTAATTCTTCTCTTCAGATTTCAATTTTCCAAACCATGAAATCTTTAACATTTCTTATTTTCCTCACTTTAACCTATCCTTTCAGAAAAAAAATTGTCTTTTCCAAAATACCAAAAAAATTTACACAAAACTGACAAACAGTGGTTTATGAGATAAGCAGAAGGATTTAGCATTGCTTGAATCGTGACCGAGATATTGGCAGAAAGGCCATGTTAGGCGACATCACTGACTGAACAGCTTTCACGTTTACCCCCGCCTTAATCCAGCCCGCCAAGGGATGTCTGCGCATTACGCTATGGGATATATGTTGGCCTTTAACAAACAATGAGTTTCCGTCTGAAATAGTGTTAGGCAAAGCTCACTTCCATTTTTTCAATACAATGTAGGATAATTTTGGTGGTAGTTTATACATACTCATCATCAACTTAGTTGCTTTCCAAATCATCCTACGTACGGAAAAGTAATGCCGGGGGTACTCTGTAAATTAGTTGGGTAGGGGTATGCCGCTGGGACACTAAAACCCTTACCCAATACTAGACCGTGATCAGATTGATTTTTTGACCCTAACGTAAACTACCGAAAGTAACAGCCCTCGTTACTTTAAAAATAGGCAGTCTTGTGGCTCGTTGCTTTCGGGTAACAAAAAAACGTTTTATAAAGTTAGTACGACCGAGCTCTTTTAAACGAACTAAAAGACGGAAATAATTCGTAAAAATAGTTCTTTAACATCAGATTAAATTTTTCTTTCCAGTTTAAATCTATGTTGCTGCCATATGGGTGGGCTCTTCCTTCCAGACCATGTTCTCAGTGGTCGGCAGGAAAGCTAGTCAGATATCGTAAACTGTTCTACTTCATGAAGTACTGCTATGCTACTCTGCTTTAACAACATCTTGGTCAACATGTTGGTCGAGTTTTCAATTTGAATTTGAAGAAACGTTCCTTTTAATACGCTACTATTCGTAACATGATATAGAGGTTTTAACCATAATTTCAAACAGAAAAGGTTCAAGTTAGTATATTCCCGTTACTTAATAAAAATCCACAGGTTTTGTTTTAACACGTCACAGCATGAACTCACGAAGCACGAATTGACGTTTCACAACGCTTCGTGCCATAAGCGATACATTCCCTTACTGTAAAGCTAGAGTGCCTTACTATCAAGTGATCGTACGATAATTTCCACTTGACTATTTTTGGCGTGTGTGTGTGTGTGTGTGTGTGTGTGTGTGTGAAGGGGGGATGGGGGGGGGGCGGGGGGAGCCCCTGAGTGGTTGCGCTACTTTCGGGGGGTCGTTACTTTCGGAAGTTTACAGTATTCTAGACTAGGCACCAAAAAGCACCTACGCTATCCCAGTGTGGCTATTTTCAATGCGGAAACTTTATCATTATCATCGTCTCACATACACTAGCTGAAATTATCTTACAGAGTCACTTCTGAGTTTCAATTTCTAACTCCGAGTAGAGAACCCTGGTCTGGACTAAATTATTTACACTCTGAGAGGTGAATTATACCCTATTCTAGACCAAAATCGTCTGATTGCTATACCACATCCCAGTCTAAATTGCCTCAAACCCCTTCACAATGGATGGGAGTGCCCCTCTCTCTCCCCCCGGGCAGAAATGCAAGCGGGGAATGGAAAACCTACAGGGGCAAATAAAAGTCGAAATGATTCCCATTACTGCTTAAATCACCCGAGGCCAGCGACGTCAGGTTCAGTCCGCTGAGCTAAGAATACAGTTAATGTCTCACTACAAATACCCTGAAGAAAAGATATTCACTTCTCTTTCTACACAGTGAGAGACAAGAGGGAACTCACCAACCAAAAATGTACCCTCTGGCACTGTCTCTAGTTTCATCAGTTTTTCGCTTCCCGGGCAAAAAATGCAGAGAATTTTTGAGAGTTTATTTAGATACCTATCTGTGTATTTCTGGCAAACAGTCAGTTGGAGACACCAGTTTCATTTTCTCAACAAAATATATTTTGCCCTTAAAAAAGCACAAGTTGAATATAAATCTGGCTACTTCCTGACATTGCCTGGAAAAGGTAGCATAATCACCCGCACAATTAAGTTGATGTAGGCAGTTTTATATTTTGAACATAATTTCGTGGAAACTTTGTTTGAAAAGAGACCTATCCTACACATCAAAAGCGGAGAAAGACACCGCAGTATGTGTGCGTGTCCAGAACGCAAATTATTTCCTTTTTCCAGCCACTTGTCGACTGATCCCCTCTGCAACTTTTACAGCCAACTTTGCCCGGGCTCTCTCGACCGTGACGTCATCCAGACACTCGCCTGGCGAAAATTTCGGTACATAAACCTTGACTTGCTTGTTGCCAATCGTCATCTGCATAGTCATGTAGCCTTTACTCAAAGCCTTGTCAGGCCGTGCATCATACACAAAATCATGGCTTGATCTCCTTCCATTCACTTTTGGTCCTTTCCTGACCGTGTGCGCTTGATTTCGCGAACGCGTTTGGGGTGCACTGTTCACGCGTCCGGCACTTCTTTGCCGACTGTTTGCGCTCAACGAACGTCCCCTTCTAACCACAGTCCTTTCCATGTACGATCCATCGGCAGGAATGGAAACCTCGCTGAGACTATTGTTATTGTTAACATTTGTTTCATTGTCCTTCCACGAGACTTTACGATCTGGTTTAACCGAAAACATCGCCGGTTGCGCTCTCTCCTTGTTTTCTATATTTACAATGGTCAAACTTTTCTTGGGGACCCGAGGACTTCTTTTTGATGTGTGCAATTGAAACCACTTTGCACCTACAGATCCAACCACGGTAAATGTCCTGGGTCGCAATTTTGGCCTGATTGATTGCTTTGAAGGAATTGTCTTTTCTAAGACCATGTTGTTATTGCAAGTTTCTTTCTGCTGATTATCTGATTCTTTTTCTTGTTTGGCAAATTTCTCGGAGGCATTTGCCTCACTTACTGAGGAATTAATACCACGTGACTTTTTCCTGTTGTTTCCAGCTACTTGTGAGTTTTTCCGTGATAGTTTTCTGTATGGAACCTTGCCTTCGTATTCTTGAATGTTAGCTGGACATGTACGACTCCTAGTACGCGGAGTGGCCTGAATTTTTCTCTCAGCGTAAGCAGTTTGTGGCCTTAAGATTCCGTATTTCCTTTCTTTGCTTGTGAACTTCTCAACGCTGAGCAGTTCCTCCTCATCTTCAGAGTTTTCGTCATCAACATTCTTAAAGTTCCTCCTAGACCCTGGCCTTAAAGGAGGTGTTATTTTTCTGTAACGGAACTCTTTCAGGTTCAAGACAGGCACACTCTGACATCGCCCTCGACTATCGGCCGACGTGTAATCGATTACATCCTCATTGTCGGAGTTTTCAACTTCGAGACTTGGTGTCACGGCCAAATCGAATTTCTCGATATTGAGTTGTTTTCTAAGTGCGTCTCCGTCATAGAAATCTGAACAAGGTATATTGACGTCTTTTCCATTTGATGCGCGCACTGTAAAATAATCTACATCGCCTTTTTGCTTGGAAGGCAAAACCCGTAGTCCTTTATCACGTAGAAGCTTTCGTCTCTCAACGCTCACTCCTGCGTTTTTCTTAACTTCTTTGATTTTGGCCAAGTTTTGCCGAACGCCATCGATTTCGTTCGAGATTTGTGAATAGTTATGTTGGCTCTCGTAGTCAATTGTTTTCACTCGCTCCTGTAAACGAAAATGTTCCACTGAATTTATCCGATGTGTTTTCAAGACTCTTGTCGACACCACAGATGGTGCCTCACGGGTACGGTTCACAAACATCGTGCGAAGAACAGGCAGTTTGTCAAACTCCAATCCGCAAACATTTGTTTAGCAAATTTCAAACCATGAGAGTTGTTGACCCAGCAATATTACGGCCCTCAATTGTTCATTAGTCAGTAATTGTAATTGGCTGGTTGGTCTCATGAGGGTATATTGTGCAAATCTAGTGTCATTGTAGTTGCTGCTTCAAATGCACCATTCATTGGATTAAAAGATAATTAATTAAGTTTAGGCTCCGATACTCACGGGCCGTGTATTTTGTTATACACTCTTTCAGTTACACTCCAAATTAAGTAGTGAATTCTAGACGGGTTGACATATTTTCTCTGTTGAAAGGATGAATAAAAACTATATAGAAATTATTCACGAAATCTGATTAGTGAATCATTAGTCCAGAAAATGAGCGGTGAACGGCCACTTAGTTTGCGCATTTCAAAGCCATTTTTAGCTGTTTTACAACAAATGTCTCAATAATGGCCTACTTATCATCACAAAGTGTATTTCTAATTAACATGTTGCTCTCACTGAACCAATTCAAAGAAGTTCAAGGAATAACAAAACCTATCTTACCACCCTGATCTGGAGAGACCCTGGCAACGCGGTTAAGCGTATAAAAGATCTACGGGAAAATGTCCGTCAGCTGCATGGCACTTGAGTGTGAACATGAAAGTATTCAGCAAGAAAAAGCATGAACTGAAAAGTGCCACATTTCGAGTAATATTTCCAGACGATTCGGGCTTTCATCAGTAGAATAACATCACTATGGTTTTTCATGATTATCATGATTATTCAGGATTATTAATGATCCTTTATGGCTATTTAGTTATGAAGACTAACAAAACGTATAAACTGTTTCAAATAACACTGAACAACTTTATTCATTCGTACATTGACAGTTTTGCAAAATATCAAAAGCATTGGAAAAATGTACAATCTTACAATCCTAGTCACCGAGAGTTTCTGGGCGATATTTACCTATATTGTACCCATTCGATACGCTTCGGCGGGATAACAGGTGAGTTTGGACGATCCGTGGTTCATCAGTACACTTACTCTTGTCAAAAGCAAAACGAGCCTAGTGTGCTGCACAATTGCCTGGTTTTTTAGATGTTTTCGCTTTTCTCACTTTCTCGCTTTCATGGTCACTGTCGTCCGAATATTCGTCCAAATTATTGCTTTGTTTTTCTTCACAGGATGATGGCAATGTGGTAGCCATATTGCATCAATCCCGCCTTGGTTACCTCCGCTGACCGAAAAACTATCATGCACTCTATCATCCGCTCGGTCAAACGGAAAAAACTATCATGAACTATCATGTCGAATTTGAACATATCCAAACTGCATGATAGTGGGTGATAGTTGATGATAGTGAATGATAGTTCGTGTTCAAACGTGCGTGATAGTTAAAACTATCATCAACTATCATGAACTATCATGACCGTTTGAACGGGCCTTTAGTAAGAAACGCTCTCCGCGACCCGAGAAATCCACCCGAAAAGAGCCCCAGAAGAAGGAAAAAAAACGCCCCGAAAAGTTTTCTGGCCCGAGAACTGAGAAACGCACACCATTCAGGTCATAATCGGTCACTCGCCCTTGGTGAAGAATGTCCGAGAGAGGTGAGTACTTTACGTTTATTCATGATCATTTTAACTAGAGTTCTAATTATTTGTGGCATTTCCTCTTATACATTTCTTTTTTAAACATGGTTTCACGAAAACGGATGGCCTTATTCTATCTTGATCTTGGCGGAATGTTTGCATTAGCTTTGACTCGATGAAATCCTTCTTTAAATGGTTAAGATAACACACACTAGTCGCTAGTTTTTCTCCACTTACAGAGAAACCATGGTACATCCGATAAATAAGAAATAAATATGAGGGTTTTTTAAAAGTCGTTATTGTGTATTTGCGTCTTCCTACTAATACACCATTTTGCTAATGATCAGTTCCT
>CM042747.1:2744103-2757953 GCA_022496165.2 Catalaphyllia jardinei
ATACACAGTTAGCGATATATGGCTATAGGTGAGGCAAACGGTAAATCTAGTACATTTACTATAAATTAACAATCGGCTACCCAGACAGATTGTGTAGGTCCCTGTGGCGATATCCGCACGGAGACGTCTGAAATTCAGGCCATGAATTGAAGGCCACGTGATATATATGGATTTTTGCGAAAATTATCGAATATTTAAATCTACTTCCTGCACGGCAAATATCACGGAATATTTGCAGTTGCTTTGCGACTAATTTATATTTACTGAGTGGAATCGGATAACAAACTGCGTGTATTGTTAATGTTAGTTTTGGAGAATACGGTGTTGTCAAATGAATAAAATACATATTTTCTTGTCGATTTTCGATGTTTCAATCATCTTCACCTGCTTATTAGACCAGGTCTGATGTTATAAGGAAAAGCAAAGTCTGTAAGCCATGTCATACACTTTTGAAAATTAAGGCTGATAATAAAGGCTTTTCTTGCAGTCTGCAATTCTGATTGGAGAACCTTTAAAATCTGCACATCAACAACTGCAATTGTGTAAAGCCGTAATTTTCATTTCCAATCACTGGTCAGTGGGGAGATAAATTCTTTTTATTTAGACGGCGTTTAAAAATCATATCACTGAGTATTGCAGTTTTTCGAGCTTCGACGACAAAAATCGCAATCTCTAACAGACTCCCGGACGGACATAACCTCACCAAATAAACGAAAATTTTAGAAACAAGATGAAGTCAACAAAAACCTGGCTTCCTATTGTTATATTTTTAATCACGTTTCCGTTTATCCGCTTTAACGTAACAACATTAAACATTAAATTTTTTTGTCCTTTTTAAGATCGACCCCAGGAACGAGTCTTCAGCAAAATGTTTTTTGTTGAGCGCAATCTCAAAGTCCTCTGAAGGAATAAAACATCCCGATGGACAGTTGATTCACTCTGAAGGTCGTACCTTTGTCTTGTTAACAAATCGTTGCTTTTTACTTGTCCTATGAGTCTTCCCAGGCAGTGATTCCTTCTCGATAACTGTGACTTTTTGGCTTTTTTGTCCCCATTAGCATTCAAAAGTTTTACGAACGAGTTGTACAAGTCCACGAGCAAGACAAAATACAAAACAAATATCAGAAAAGCCATCTCGGTGTTCACGTCGAGAGAAGTCATCTTCAAGCATTTGTTTGGAAAGTGTCCACAGTTGACAGCTTCATGGGATTGTCGTTAATTCCAAGCAACGGAAACAATAGACGAAATACTGTGTCTTTAAAATTAAACGCTCATTCCCGAGATTTTTTTCTCCTTAGATATAATTCATAAATGCTTTCTTTTCCCTCGCTCGAATTGGCGAGCTCCGAAAGCCATTTTGCAACGCCTTTTCACTTGATGTTTGGAACACCTGCTTACATGTGCCAAGGCATTAAAAAAACCTTATTGTAGTTTTGAAAGAAAAATGATCCGCAAAAGATGAAATGATTATTCATGGCCAGCCTAGCAAATTGATGAAGAGAGACCGAAATCAGTTCAGTCGTTAACGTAAAACGCAGTATGGCAGGTCTGACAGTATTTTGCTAAAATTTTATAATTAAACCAGCACGAAATTCAATTAAGGTTTTAACCGCGACACACTCAACTTAATAAAGAGTAGATGAAACTCGACCAGAAACGAGAAAAAGACCAAAGAAGTGGGCTGATCTGTGCGAAGCGAACGTCTGGGAGCCGTCGAGGATTTATTCGATCTCGGGTTCGCCGCAACCTATAGCTTTTCATGCATGGCCTGTATATTCTTCTCTATCTCTTGTGGAAAGCTTGACATTTTCATGGCACTGCATACGACAGGAATTTGGGATAAGCTGGAAGCCATCTGACTATTCCAAGCGCAAGCGATCGATCCTCCGAGTCCATTACATGAACTCACACGGTAAACTAAACGCATCGGTTTTTTCTACTCGAAATAAACACATTTTTAAACGAATAGTAAGGGAAATCTGCGTCCTACAACGAAGCAATTAAGAATGTTGAGCCTTCGAATTAACTGGTGAACCAGCTATGTATTTGTGGATTTTAATAAAAACACACGCATACCGGAAGCCGTAATCCCACCGTGTATCTCAATAGCCAGAGATTGTTTCGTTTTTTGAGCTTGGTCTTTGAAGAATGAAATATATCTAAATTTCAAACTTAGAATGGATCAAGCATTTATAACTATGTGAGAAAAGTGAATCAAACGATTGTCAGCCGAAACGCAAACTAAAAAGTCCAGAACTCCCAGCGAACGTAAAATGGGCATTTTATTCAAAATAACAGTGAAGTGGAAATGTATTTCTTTAACTGATACTATACTGAACCTCTTTTCAATATCCTAACGAAGAACTTGCCATGATTTAGTGGTACGAAATGTGAAAATGTGGATAGCTTGTGTTCATGCATAGTAAAATTACGGTCGGGCGACCGTAATGAAGCGAAAATTTGCCTCGCCTTTGGATGTTGTTTGCCGACATCTCTGCTTATCTCGTATGTTAAAACTGTTTTAAATCATTGATCTGGCGAAGTAGGCAGGAGTGGACTACGACTGCATTGCATTTTTACTTGTATTTCGGAGGAAATTAGTGTGTGAATCTAAAAATGTTTTGACACTCCGAAATCTGCACGTTCCTTAAGGCAATTTACCGACTCTTCGTGTCCATTGACATCTTTATAACTCTTTAAGAGCTGTAAGTTAACTCTACTGCCATTACTTGTACCGTTATAACCCAAATGGGCCGGTAAATTGTCGATTCTGATCGTGGCAAAAATTACAACGCGGCAATCTCCGCTGGCGACCCGCACTTCGAAATGGAAAAAAAGAAATATACATCGCAGTCGTCCAAATCGTAGCTAGACTCCAAATTGTAATGCTAGATGACACAGTTCTTTCACGTAAAAATCTTGTTCGGTTTTGATACAATATAAATCACAAAATAACCCAAAAATTTTTTTGAAAGCCCTCCAAGTTCAGTCAAAAGTGTCTTGAGTGTTTCAGCTCGGTTCTCGAAGTGACGTCACTGGTAGCCCAACCCAGCTCCCACTTTGCGCGCTCGTGAACATAGAAATTACGTTTTCAAACGCCTGTAGAAACGCAAGGATTTTATCAATCGAGATAATTTTTTCGCTGATGAAATGAGGGAAACTAGTAAATTTTATTAAAAGAAAAAACTTTTTTGGGGGTTAGTGGCACTTAAAGTTTCTCCCAATAAAATCCAACTATAATTTGTTGTCAGATTTCAGTCTTCCTTTAATCACTCAAAATTCATTTCTTTTCTTTATCACCGTCCGCCCACAATGAGTGTACGTAGATAAAACTAGAAAGCTTATGGCTCTTAAATCTGGCTTTCAGATCATTACAACAAACTGACTCCATAGAAACCGAGACCTGAAACTACATTGAACCGAAACGGGTTCATCTCAGTTTAGTGGAATATAAACTGACAAACCACAAATAAACTACAAGGTCGATTTCTTATCTAAATGTGATTCCGTCTCTTTTAACTAATATTTTTTTCTACATAAATTAATATTGGTAAAATTCTACCGCTTCAGAAAACAGCTGAGCAAATCATTTTCACTGGTTATTTACATTCACTGGTTTATCTTTGGACCTTAACAGAGTTCCAAAAAGCGAATTTAAAACATAAATAAAATTCTGGCGGTTATTCAGGATTTCACTGAAACAGGGCTCTTGACTAGGCTGAGGGTGTTAAGGTGGTATAATTGAACGGCAAATAACAACTTGGGATGGAGAGGGGCGAAGTTATAATACAAATCTTAGTCCCAGAATCTGTCTGAGCTCGTGGGCCATTCAAAGCGTGAGAGACGGGAGTCACCTTTTTCTCTTGCCAAGGCTCCGCAAGGTAAGGGGACATGTAGGTCTGGTGACGAGAATGGTAAGTACATCACGTGATCATTCACACGTGATATGGTTATCTAACATTTGACAGTTTCGAACTGAAGATTGTTTCATAATTAAAGATTTAAATTGAAAGGAGGAGCTGGAAATTTGCCAACACTATTGGTAATGAAGAGTTAAAAATAAATCATATTTTGTTTCGTGTTCAATGCTTGAGGGCAGCGAATGGGAAAAACATGTTTTCTTCATTATTTTTATCATGAAAGGATATCGCGGGCGAAGCAGATAGCTTTTACGCTTAAAGCAATTTGCAGGAGTGGAAAGTTTATGGTTTGATAGAAGAACGATCCAGGTGTCGAAAAACTAACCAAGGTATGATCCAAAGAATTTTTCGTTTATTTTTAATCACAAAGTTCTCAAAACTAAATTAAACATATGCCAGACAGAAGCGAGAGTTCATACTCTCGGTTAGTTTAGGTTGACAAGGTTAAAATTCGTTTGATCGGAATTCGTTTGATCTTCGGCAAGCAAACAAGTCATGTTCTCGTACGTATGAAGAGTTCATCTCTGACGGAAGTTTGACGATTCATTAGAACACGGAGGAGGGACTACAGTCTCAATGATTTCCGTCGACTCAGTGTTAGTTTAAGAGTTGACTTAATACGCGGGTTTCTTTATGACAAAATAACTTAATGTGATTAACCATTGTGTCAGAAAGTATTGTTTTTCCGGTGCCTCCAGCAATCAGAATTGAAATCGATTTCCTTCAAAGTGCTTTTGGAGGGTGTTATGAGATTGTCAGACTGAAAACAAAACAAGGTTTATTTTAAAAGAAATGTTATTCTGGCTTCAGCGAAAAAGAAAACCTAGACTAAAAGGTCCGGGAGCAAAGCATGGTTTTATATGCACTGAGACACTAATAACTCAGTTCAGTTTTTATTTGAAGGCTTATCAGAGAATAACCAAGAATTCTCTGTGATTCGTCGCGTTATTTTAACATAAGAACGATCTTGCCTAGTCGAGCTCACTAACGAACAGCGAAATTCAATTTGTTACTTGTTTCTTTTTAGGCCTTGCAACTGCCTGTCTTTTGTCAGGCATGTGTAACCAGTTTAATGGCGAAATAGTAAGCTGTCAATTTTTGTGCCTCGTTTATTCAAGCAACTGTCATTCGTAGGCCGACTGATAATTGCATGGTCGAAATAATAGCGCACTTGCAGACTCGAAAATATCTGATCGGGATGGAAAACAAGAACAGTGTGATTAGGTCTCAGTAAATAATCAAATAAAACCTGTTTATGATGTAAAACCAAGATGATAGGTAAATTGACTTGTAAAATGACGCAATAATTCGAAAACACTCTATCACGCTATCGGCGCAAAAGCTTATCCTCTATTCAACTTACTCACTTCCAAGTGGATTAGGGAACAAAACTAACGTATCCAGGTCGTTTTCCTAAGTTTGATTCTGTTTTCACTGCGCCTCTTTTAAATTCTTCAGTGTAGAAAGGATCAAAGAAACAAACCAAAAAGGAGTTAACTTATAGAAGTGTTTTTATGAGAGGGTTTGTTTTTCACGGCGGAAAACTTCGGAGAAAATAAGGAGTTGAGAAAACCACGAAGGCAACGGCAGCGGCAAAGTCGCCAAACAAAAGGTTTTCACTCCTTACGGGAGATATGAACTCACTAAATTGACCTTGCTCCCAATGTGTGGCTTCATAGCTCAGTTGGTAGAGCATCGCACCGGTATCGCGGAGGTCATGGGTTCGAATCCCGTTGAAGCCCTGATTTTTTTCAGGCTTCTTCTTTCCAGTTGCTTAAATTGGAAAATTTACTGCGAGGATCATACTTCACTTGAAACAAAAGGTTTAATGAGCAGCGGTACAATGGCTGTGTACGTCCCTTATAACTCTTGGTACATTTCTTTGTCGTCCTCTGCAAAATAAGAACGTGAAACGACCAACGGTTCCGTGTTGAATGAAGAACGTGAAACCCGACGGCTAATTTTTTAGATATTTATTTCGGATTTATCGATGTGCTCTAGATTCAGTTTTGTAATAGCTTTGACAGAGATAAAGAAAGTAAATGACTTTAGGGTACCGCGAGATTCGTAGATAAATTATAAGTTCATTTTTTAATCGGCGTTGTCCTCGGCTCCATAAGAGGATGATACTCTAAAGTCATTTACTTTGTTTATCAAAGTCAAAACTACCTCAAAATAAATATGGAACACAACAATAAATTCGAAATGAAATTTAAAAAATCGTGGTTCACCGTCTCCAGAGCGAACGCAGAATTTGGTCTTTTCACGTTGTTGTTGTTTTTTTGTTTTGTAGAGGACGGCAAAGAAATGTACCAAGAATTATTAAGCACGTGCACATTAAATTTTCGGCTCATTAAATTTTGCCTTTAGCGACGTTGCCGTTGCCGTTGCCGTTATAGTTTTGTTAACCTCCCTAATAGTTAATAAGGGACGCTTTAAGCACTCTCAAATCAGCTTCTCTTCACTTCTGAACGTCGAACGCCATTAAGCCAAACATTTTTTTAAAGATTGCTTAAGAGCATTAATTAATTGAACTCGACGCTAAAAGACACACTGTTACTTGTTGTATAAGTGCGTGTTAACTGACTCTTATATTTCATAGCTATACACTGTACCTTCACATCGAACTTAAAGTCTTAAGATATATCTCAATTCAGATCTCAATGAATCTAGCCTGTCAGCAGCCTAACTCCTCCAAAGAAAAAATGGAGAAAACCACATTGTCTCTGATATTTTTCTATACACCTTATTCCAAAATGACTGCCATTTTAGTGTTCTTTTGTTTACTTGCAAATTAGCCCTTGTTTACGAACGAGGCAACAAGGGCTAATTTGCAAGTAAACAAAAGAACACTAAAATGACGGCCATTTTGGAATAAGGCGTATAGCTCGGTCAACACTAGTTTCCATCCGTCAAACTGACATTTAGTGACACTTTAGTGATGCTTACATAAGGAAGTTACTCTATTGACTTTCCATCTGTCAAAATGACGTTTAAGCCTTAGGGCGCGTTCGTTTGGGATCAATCCGGAATAATTTGCATATATTTATGCTTGCAGTATAGATAGTTAAAAAATTTGGGGTCCAGCGGCCAGCACCCGGTTGGTGTAGTGGTTAATGAACTACCACTGGCCCGGGTTCTACTCTCGGGGTCCGTTTAAATTATTGTTCTTTTTCTTTAAATAAAACGAAATTTATAAGAAAAAAATTATTTTTATAATAAAACTAAGTCTGAAACGAGATTCACTTCGTGTAATTGTAACTGAAAGAGGAATGTCAGTTTGACGTATGGAAACTAGTGCTGACCGTATAGCTCACTTTCGAAAAGAGTGATAGCCTGGGGACGAAGTCGCGACGCAAGCTCTTATGGGATTATTTGGGGGGACGCAGGTCAAAACAAACATGGCGGAATTTGGTGCGGAATGTCATAGCGTGGATTGTAGTGGTGACAGCGTGGTCTTAACAGACCTAGAGATAGCAATAAGATCGAAGTCATTGTTTTAGACGATCAAAAGTCAAGAGAATTGAGAATAATTCGAACGGCGTGTTCCGCTGTTTATTTATACGATGTTGTAAATAAATACTCGTGAATGCGGACATGGCAAAATGAGGAACAAACAGTTGAGAAATAGAAGAAACGACATCACACAAGGCTGGGAGTTCGCCTTCGAAAGGGAAGGAAGCAAAAAAAAAAGAAGTTACGTAAACAGAAGCATAAAGGTTCAAAGGTAAACTGATACATTTGAATGCCACTGTTAATTTCACCCAAATGTAAAGAAGGCAATATGCTTGATGACCACAGCACAATACAAATCTAATAACAGTCTAATGCCTGAGTTTAAATGAACTTCTTTCGAAAAAAGAAATAATTTGGATGAACTCATTTAAACATTCCAACCAAGGCTGAAGAAAGATCTATGATCCAAATTTTGTTTAGGACCCAAGATCCGAACATAAGACAGGCACAATCCGGAATCCGCTTCAAAAATTACAGCTGATCCACGATCCACTGTGTTTTCAAAATCCGCCAATCTGCTCAATTTACAGCAAAAATTTACAATCTGTGCGATTTTTAAGGTCAAATGCGTCGATCCGAAAACCTATTCACCCCCTTTCCCCCACCCCTTCTTGAGGTTTTAATCCGTAGGTTAAGTTTAAGTAAGAAATAGTGCAAAAACACAACGGTAAGAGAATGCAAGAGGAGATGTAACGCCGTTGAAAACATTCATGAAGTTATCGGTCCAAGAGACCGAGTTATCCTCGTCCGAGAGACCGAGACAATAATAAAGAATTAAAGTACCGATTCTTAACCCCTGCTTCTTGTCCGATCACCAAAGCAAGTAATAATTCTCATTTTCATTCCTCTCATTTTTAAGCTCTTTATTTTCCCAGTCAATACCAGTGATATTTTCTCTCTTTGTTACCTTTTCTCATCTTAGAAATTTAAAACAAAATAAAAATGCATTCAGAGTCACTATACCACAAGGACAGCACCACGTCTGGTCCGCTCAACAAAGTTAAGCCCTGTTGGTGGGGCTCGTACCAGGATGGGTGACCAAATACGAATACCACGTGTTGTATCAACTACCCTTTCGAAGGCGATATTAAAGACTGCAGAACTCCCGGCCTTGTGTGGTGTCGTTTCTTCTATTTCTCAACCATTTGTTCCTCATTTCGCCATGTCCGCACTCAGGAGTATTTATTTACAACATCGTATAAATAAACAGCGGAACACGTCGTTCAAATTCTTCTCAATTCCCTTGACTTTTGATCGTCTAAAACAATAACTTCGATCTTATTGCTATCTGTAGCTCTGCTGAAACCTTGCCGTGACCACTACAACCCACGTTATGACATTCTACACTAAATTCCGCCATGTTTGTTTTGACCTGCGTCCCCCAAAATAATCCCATAAGCGCTTGCGGCGCGACTTCGTCCCCAGGCTATCACTCTTTTCCAAAGTGAGCTATTGGAGAGGGCGGCTACAACGCAGGTTAAATGGATCAAGTGACGCCCGAAGTTTCTTTGGGCCAAGCAATTCGGGTAAACTCCATGTCCCGGCTGAAAACCAAAACTTACTGGAGATATATTTAAGGTTTTTAACACATTTTTAAGACGACTAAATCAAATATTGAAATTTTCGGTTGCTCCTTTCTTATAAATAGTTTCACTTCTGCATTCTGTAATTAGCGGATTGCGAAAATAAATTAAATTGGCCCAGCTTTAGGTAATTGAGGGAGCTTAAGCAAACCACGACGACAACGGCCGATTAAGGACGGCGCCAAACAAACAGTATAATGAGCATAACAATTGATATACACGTGCATTCTAATTGATCTTTGGAATTACACATTTTGTAGACGTTCCCTGCAAAACACCAGCGTGTAATGGCCACGTTCTTTGTGTATTTTGGAGAACGTGAGCGACGATGGCTTATATTTCTTATTTCTTTTGAGAATTGTTAGAAGAGACACAGTTAATTGCGAAAATAATTGCAAGGGTAAAATACCAATTCAATTTTAAAAGGGGTGGTCCCTGCATGGTGTCGCAGTTTTCATTGCTTAAGCTTTCTAATTAACCTAAGCTAGCTAAAAATTGTTCGAGTGACTAATTATGTTCCACCCTTTCCCTATCCTCGGCCCATCCCCTTTTTACAAGTTGGGTTTCAGCACTATTAACCACAGCATATTTATAAGTTTACCATCAGTTTTAGTGCCAAATTTATCGTTAGATAAAGCAGCCTTTTCGTGTGGTCTAACAGAACTGTATTTTTCCATTCTTTATACTGTTCCGATTTCATTGTGTTTTTTTAGCACTATAACGCAGACATTTAAATTCTTCCAAAAACTCAAGATATAAATAAGTTGTGTTCCTCGGTTTTTTGAATTTTTTTGTTACATCAGTAGCCCACAGAGAATAAGTTATGAATGAGTACATTTAATTTTTGACTGATAATTTTGGTGGCGCCAGAAGGATCAATAAACCACATGAATCTTCTTTTAAAGTTTCTTTTCTATTCCTTTTTTGACTGATAGCGATCAAGGTCTATTACAGATCCGGCACCTTTTATTTAAATATTTTGTAAATATCTGATCACCCTGTGGAAGGCCGGCAAATGGAAATGAAAACCTGGTTACATATTTTAATTCAAGTTTACTCCTGCAGTCTCGGAACGAAAACCCGGGGTTCAGCAAAAATAAATGTAAGTAAAATTACTCGGCAAACGTCATTATCGATTGAGTTAGCGTGCAATTCAGGTCAGAGAAGAAGTAACACATAATTGATTTACTGCAAACCCAGTAAAAAGCGATGTCATTTTCTTGACACCTTGTTTGACCGGCAATCTACATGGGTGTCGCGTGCACACATTCACGCGCATTCACTTTCAAAAACTCGATCAAGTCATTACGTGTTGTTGTAAAACATCATTTCGAAAAACGATTTCAAAAAACGATTCCAAACACTCGTAAGTAACTCTGTAGATTTTATCTTTGTCACAGTACTCACTCACTCTACCGGGCATTTTATCCAAACCATCTGCACGCTTTACTGCAACATTCTTCAAATTTGGCGAGTACGTTTTTAACTCCTACTTAAACTATTTATTTTGAATTCGTATTTTTTTGTTACTATCTTCATTCTTTACGTGATTTTAATTCGCGAACAGTACGGATCACAAGACAAATTATAAATTGAACGATTCGACATTGTTGTACAAAGAAAATGAAGTACTCCGGATATGACAGAACAGACAGTATTTCGGTAAAAACTAATGGAAGCTACAGGAAGCAATGATTTAATAAACACTGCCAAGGGTGTGTTCGAGGATATGAACGGAGATGATAAATTAAAATATGTGCCAAACACGAATGGATAAATCTCCGGTATAAAATGTTAACAAACAACTGCTCGAAAAACATCAGTACATTTACGGTTATCTTTTCAGATTGCAAGAAAAACAAGTTCCATTTGAAATGGTTCTGGTTCGTAGCTTCTAATCTTGCAGTAGATATAATAAGCCGTATTCCTTTCATCGAGGCAGTTGTTTTTGTTCAATTTATCTGATGTCACTGGAATCTTTTAAATGCTGCTATGAAAAACAACTGCATATACGTGAGCATGGAACAATCACTGCCAAAACAGGAAAAATAACAAATGTTGAACATCTTTATCCAGACTTACAACTTTGGTGGTCAGTGGCCAAGCTAAAGAAGAAAAACATTTTCATAAAAAAGAGTAAAACTAATAATAAAAAAAATGTTTGTTACACCCAGAGGCAACACAAAATCTGAAATTATAAAACAGTAGAAGCGACAGGGAAGGTAAGCGTGCGGAATCAATACGTATTTACGTATTTATCCAAGTGTTACACAAAAGCAAGGGAAATGGGAAAAACAAAATTATTTTTTTTTAGCAGAAACCTTTCTCCCCATCTGCTAGAAGACATCAAAACTATCTATTTATATCGCTTTATTTTTCTGCCACATCTTATTGCATATTCAGCCAAAATCAGGATGTAATCTTTCCAGAAAACGACCAGCTACCCCCAACTGCGTTCGATTACATTCCCACGCGAGTCACTCCTGCACGAATGCGAAATTGATGTGAAAACGATTCCTTCCTCCACCGGAACCGATTTTCAAATGGAAAGCAATTAAGTCATTAAAAGGAGGTTTCGCTTCATAAATCTTTCAGCCATCACAAAAGGCGCCAGATAATAATGTATAAATTAATGAGTATAGAGCTTTTAAAAACAGCTCGGTGAAGTACACTTAGTTAAAATACGTTGACAAGTTATGTGATATCATCGGCCGAGTTATTCGGTTGCAAATAGTTTCCACATAAAGTCCAGGTTCATTCAGAACAAGCTGTCGAGTACTTGATCAGGAGACAAAAACTGAACCCGGTAAGCAAAGCATTTATTTTCATTTTCCTTAGACCATTTGATAAGCCATAGAGGTTTTAAGAAAGAGACGAACGTAATCTGAAAAACTTTTACATTTGGATTCTATTAACAGATTTCTAGTTGCGTTTACAATCAAGTTTTTCTCCCTAGTGAGGTCAAGAGAAGCCAAGTGTTGAACTCTTGAAATGTTTTACCATTTTGTGCCTGAATAAATTTGCCGAACAAAGAAACAAATATCATTCACTCAAGGATAAAGCGTGATAATTTTATCACGTCCGAGTTCCTTTTATGTATTTATTAAAGTCCTTTTCGGTGAAGCGCGTAATATCTCGTTGCGACATCTTTTTTAAATTTATCTACCACTAAATTCTGACGTCTTCTTCATTTATCGTAAATTTTCTGACATTGCTTCAGTTGTCAGGAGACAGAAAACATACGTTATATGCTGGCCAAATGGTGACATTACTCTGGCCGAGTCGAATACATCTTCAGTTGAGGGGAATGAATGGCTACCCAAACTTTATAAAACAGTTTACTTAAATATTCAAATCTGGTCATATTCATGGCCTAAAAAACATATTGGGAGGAGGAAAAATATTTAATATTGAAAGGTGACGAGGGGTTAAATCTATATATATACAGAAGACTGGTATTAATGACTTCAATTTGTAAAGACAATCGTTTGCATTTTGTGAAGTTTTAATTAACTGGTCTACGCCTGAATACCCACGTATCATTTAGGTTCCCTCCGCAAAGCATTGAAGTCAATTTCTTGAAATGTCAAATCATGGACTTTTCTCTGGATATATTGACTGACGGAGGACGATTTTAAACCTCGTGGAGGGTAAATTTTTTTACAGTTTTTTTCCCCCTTAATTTATCCTTTGGTCAATCGCGGCGTTCAGCTTAAACTTATGATTTCCTGCGTGTCAGTTCAGATCTCGATCTTTGTGTGAAGTCGATTTATAAACGAGAAAAGCGATGAATTTCTGTCGGTTGTGAGGTCCATAAGGTTTCTCATTGTAAGCTCTGGGCATTTTTGGCTCGCAGATATCTGCCGTGGAAAAGAAGGAGCACTTCTGGTGAACACGTTTTCTTAGAAGGGTGACGATCGACTTCACGATAAAGCGCGGTCCATCACTTGGACTTTCATTCTCAGTTGAGGTATGTAAGCCAGTTAACCAGACTGCAATCTAAATCACTCGAAAACTTTAGAGGGGGAATCGTTCCGATGACTAAAATCCACATTCGCAGTTCACTGGGTTTCCCCACAAAAGGGCCGGAGTTATAGTTTAGGTTTGTGCTACATAGATAAAGACTCCTTAAAGACTTCGCTCATGAAACCAATTATGATACAAATTAATTCCGTAAAGTAAACGTAGCTATTTCAGTCAGTTTACGTATGCTTTGGGGCTGGCCAACTCATCCATTATCTTCCTTTGTTTTCTTTAAACTCTGTGGCACTTTGTAAAGAGATGTTATCAGATCTAAGAACAGCACTGGCACAATCAAATTCCATGGCGCCGCCAAGCACCATCGTCTCTTCATCGAGCACAGCGGGACTACACAGGTGTAGCAGAGGAAAAGTCTACCAAGTGAAAATCTCTGACGATTGAACGGACATGCGAATAATGAAAATTGATTTCCTCAAGGTTGTTTTCTTTATCGCGAATTCTATCGACACTGCAATTCTTCAGTCAACATCCATGCTAGTAGAACATATGTAGCCTACATTCTTGATACAGCGGCATTTCTTTGGCCATAAGCCTCTTATCTCACAGAGATATTCACACTTGAAGCTTCGCCAAAATAAAATAGCATGTATTTCAAAACCGGAAAATATCAGGTTCAACTCGCGCAGCTTAATATCTTTCTAAACAATTTACACATGTTAATTTTGACAAAAGAGAATTAACTCACTTTGTATTAACGCTTCGGCTGCGGCTTCTTGTATCCTTAAACTCTTCTGTTTCGTTTCGTTTCGAGAGAAGCCGGTGATTTGAATTAAAGAACACACGGTCTCTA
>CM042747.1:2758353-2781885 GCA_022496165.2 Catalaphyllia jardinei
ACATGTCTTCGAAATTTAAATTTAAAAGTGTCGTAACCTTCTTAAAATTAAACGTGACTGTTTATGTTCATTTTTCGTTTATTTAATACACTCCTCCCGCTGATCAGGAAAGCGAGGATTCACAGTATAACGTAGATGCTGTCGCTACTGTTCTTACTTAAAAATTGCCTCCGTATGTCGAAACTACCTCTGAAACAGAAAGCGAACCACAAGTCCTCTGCAACCGAAACAAGACTATTGCGAGTATAGTGCGAAAATGGCGGCTAATTTGATAACAAACTAAATAAACTGCAAAGCCGTGAACGAAGATCCTGCTTGATTGAACGTTGGATCTCACGGGAGATCTAAACAGCCAAACCGAAAAATAAAACGATGAAAAATCAAAAACTAATGCAAGACGGAGGGTATATTTAAAACAACATATATTTCGGCTGGCTAGACCAGCCTTCTTTAGATTTAGATGTTACTAAATTGTAAAAGTGAAATTAACACATGATATAGTGGTGGACCTCACATATTTTAGACCCTTTTTATCCATGCCACTTTTAGTTTTGTTTTGTTCGTCATTTCCGCTACTCCTTTTAGTTTCGACAGAAATATGTGTTACGACATCCACCACTCATATATAATATTTTAATGTCAATTTTATAATTTAGTGACGTCCAAACCTGAAGTAGGCCTCTCTGGCCGGCCGAAATCTGGTTTTAAAAACGCGACGTTGTGCCAGCCTTGCAGTAGTCTTTGAACTCTCATCGTTTTGCTAATTGGATAAATTTTAAATTTCTGTGGTCAATTTCAACTATTGCTCTTACGATGTGCTAAACTTATCCTACAAAAAAGAAATTCAAGCCTGGACTGGATTGCGGCCGCAAAGCACATAGAATCACTTACCAAATCAAAGACTCGTTTCGATTTTACACAGTACCGCTGATTTAAGCAAGGGCCAACGCGGGCTCGTTCCGATAATCATGAAAAATGTCGCTAAGATCTGCTCCATTTCCTGATACCAGATAAATGGGCTTAACTTTTTAATACCTGACTGCTGAGAAATTGCTGAAAATTTAAACTGATAATTGAGAAACAGTCATCTCCATTCAGAGCCTTGAGAAAGGTAGAAAGTTGAGGATCTGATTTTACAGTAGAATAAAAATAGTGTTCAGTTTCAAATGCTCGGATGAAATCAAGCAGCCGACAATTGCGAAGAAGTCTGTCGATAATTTTAATAACCGGGAGCCCCAGGACAGGATCCAAATATTAAAATATTTAAAGCCCGAACATGAGATGTTCACCAGGTGCCACTTTAGCCTGGGGGAGTAAATTCGTCTTTGTTTTTGGTTTCTCAGTTTTCTTAGCTTGGGGCGACTTTCATCATTAAGTGTCGCCGCATAAATAATCAATGTAATTATCTACAACCAGCAATCTCTCTAAGCGTATATATAGTAAATGACGTAAAAGTGGTAAATGGGGTGACTAGTTTTATTTGCTTGCTATTCCTTGCGATTCATTGTCAGCTCAAGAAATAGTAACTCCTTTGAAACGCTTTCAGCCTCTTACAGTGTAAAGCACGTTTGTAAGAAGGAAGTAACTGAAATCAATGAAACCAGAGAAATGCTTCCTCGTTGCTTTTTGCAATCAGTCATGTTACCCATAAGGCTACGAGACCCTAGACAACAAATTACAAAGGCGTGCGCAAAGTCATAAACCAAGCTGCAGACAGCTATTAACAAGCTAGTGAGTGCTTCGCATCGATAAAAGCGAATATCTGGGAACTCATCAGTAACCTTCATGCTATAAAGAAACATTTTGATATATAACCTTTTCATGAGACCCCGACAATTTCGATCCTGTGAAGCTGGGTAAGTTCATTTTAAAAGGCTCCGTAAACTGTTTAGTCAATTCCGTTTAAGTCGTAACAAGACAACTTATTGATAATGGCGCGTGAAAAACGTAACAAATCAAAAGTCAGGCTATTTCGTATTAGTAGTTTAAATGGTGCTTAAGAAGCGATGAGTTGTTTCTGTATATTCTGCGAGTAACAAAGAAAATGGAGAAGGAAATCGAGGGTAAAAAATATGTTTTCCGCTTAGCGTCAACCAGCTGCAGGCATGAAGCAGACTTACTTTCCGTTTTGTGCGACACTTTTTTTTTTACAGTTTCATCAGTGGTGTTTCAATTTCCTCCGGCTGGACTGTTTATCATAGAACTTCAACCCTCAGCGTAATTACGGTCTGTACATATTAATTCTTTTTTAGATTTCGTTCACCACAGATTCTCATTTGAGTACAAAGCAATTAAAACAAAAACCCAACTGGTGTTACCCGAAGGCAAGTAGACTCAAATTCATAACCATTTAAGAAAAAAAGGATTGTTACTAAAATAATAAGTTTGATAATATCTTGATATTGTCTTTTCTGTGTAGGTATTTTTTTAGCGTGGGAACAAATTATCCTCCCATTCTTCTCAAAATAATTTTAAAAAAACAAAGTCCTAATAGGTTCTGTTCAACATAAATTTGATCTCAAAGTCATATTCTTGATAATAGGCGATTTGTAATGTTCTGTTTTTAATCAGTAAAAGTCAAAATCAATTTGTGAAACTGTTTTTTTTACCTCGCGGCAAGTGATTCACAACTATAGCGTGCAGGTACGAAATTCATTAATTAACGGTGTTCTTTCTAGTTTATATGAATGACGCTGTTTCGCATTTTACATGAGCCATTTACGGGAATGGCAATGCCAGAATGTTTAACCTTGAGATAAATAACTTCAACGAAATTTTCTGATGGAAAAAAATTAGGATCCGGCAAAATAATATGCAGTGCCGGTAAATACTATTGAAAATTATGAAATGTAAGTGAAGTATGATCCTCGCAGTAAATTTTCCAATTTAAGTAATTGGAAAGAAGAAGCCTGAAAAAAATCAGGGCTTCATATACACTTTACATCATATGAAATGTAAGTGGGTTTATATTAAAAGTATTGAAATACACGAATTGTTATTACAAAAACATAATTACACTAAACGCCAAAACCACTAAAGGTCTTTGCTTTTTATTGCTATTAAATCCGTCGGTGTACCACCGATATATTAAAAGAAGAAACCGATATGTCGTTTTAAATGCAAATTTTAACTGAAAACCCGAGATGTCGATTTTACATGCAAATATTTCCTTTAAAAAAACGGTGATTTCGTTACGTATGAACAGGTCCAGAGAGACACAATACTGATCTGACCTTTGCTAGGAGTGGCTTTCTTAATCTTCCCACTATATGAAAAACAAAGCGATAAAGACAAATTAAAGGGTAATGTTTGCAATGTTTTCGCGTGTTGGTCCAAATTAACTCGCAGATATTATAGTTAGCAGCAACAATGAACCACCATGCGAGGTAAAACTCTAGTCAAGGGATTGTTCATGTATCTTGACCGGTATTTGTCGCTACCGTATCGCTGTTAAGTCTTTCAACGTTTAAGTGCGTTTCATTCGCTGTTATGTAACTTACTGTAAGAGAAAAAAGAGCACTGAACATAAAACCAAGTCAGCTAAATATAGAAAAACGTTTTTGATATCAAAATGGGATAAAAATTCGGTTTATTTCGTGGTATAGCTTGCAAAAGAAACTGTAAGCGCTGAAGGCCTTTTATTGATAATAGCTTCATCGCATCAATTCTCATTTCTCGACAATAGTTTAGAAAGTCAAGTGGTTGCATTTCCAATCATGTTGTAAACAATTCTACAGAGGTTGTATGTCTCATTTTGATCTGACCTTTATTGATGGCTTTATTTTGATTTCTTGTCGACAGTCAAGAGAGGAAGTTCCGGTGTTATGATCTAAGCGCAATGTTGCACTCCATAGAAAACTGAAGAAACCAGTGCGGACACTGTCAACATTCCGAAATGTCAGAGCTTTGCTAAAATTAATGTTAATGGTGGGCCAAAGCCAAACGTACTCGACGAAAGTAAATGTCAACGCCGTCGATTAATGTGAGCAACCTAGTATTCTGATGGACACCGCTGCTCAAAGCCGCTTTCTTAAATATTTCATCCTTTCTTTTTTCCCTTTTCCTCTTTTTCTCTTTTTGTGAGCCGCTTGTCAATCAATGACAGGCAAAATACAGCTAGAAGCTGGACCTGTCTTTGTTTCTATATACAAAAATATGATTTGTTACATGGCCGCCAATATCAGCAATAAATGCTGTATCAGTAACAGCTACCGCCGGGGAATTGACAATATAGTGTCTGGGGGTGGGAAGACATTTACCAAACATATTACTATTCAGTACGGCGACTTGTCGGGATGCATTGAAAACAAAAGCTATTAGTATGAGGTCTTTTTCTGAGGAAAGTTTGATGCTTCATGGAAAAGAATGATCGAAAAATGCGAGTATTAAGCTTTATACGCCAGTCAGACTGCACTCATCATATCTGGTTTTCATTTGGTCCTCAGATAGACCGCTTTACTCTCTCATTATCGTGTTTTCTCGTGTTTTTTGATTCATGAAATCTGATCTGAATCCCAACTAAATGAGGTGATGAAGTTATAATGAGTTTACCAAGGGCTTTTTTTGGCTGAGTAGTGCCTTTTGCAATACCTTCGAACTCTATTCGACAGAACGGCATAGTGCAGATATCACTTCAGATCACTTTAGGTTATAGTTCATCATGTGCAATCTTCAGATAAATTGGTGCTAATTCGATTTGACACCTAATCTGTTGCTGTTACTATAAGATCGCGTGAGGGGAGAGAAAACTGCAGCGTTAATTTTGACGATTAAGGTTCGCAAATTAATCAAATCGAAGCAAGTCTAATTTTAGGGAACAGGGACCTCTTGTGAGTTTGTCTTAGGATTAAGCGAGTTTAACTGACTTGTTATAAAGCCGCGCGGAGTACTTTGTTATGAGTAATAGCGAATGGTACAGGTTACATGTTGACTTGCTTTGTCATGCGTCACTCAGCAAAGAAAAAATTGGAATTTTTGTATGTTTTTTCGTTTAGGTCATTTTAAACGCGAGGGAACTTTTACAGGACCAACGTGTAAAACAAGATCAAACTTATACTGGCGTGTGAAGACAGAAAGGAATGAAACAACGCGAGATCCCACTAGCTAGGGAACATATCACCCAGTTTAGAAAAAGGCAGAAGTAATCGAAACTCGTGACAAAAAGAGCTAATCAAGATCAAATACTTCAACGCCATCACAGACATAGAGATGAAGACGTCAAAGTCATCGAACAATTAATTTAATAACCAGAGGCACTCTAACCATCAACACGAGTGTTTACACAGCCTCTAATTCTGTTATTTGCATTTGAAGAGTGTTGAACCGGGCTAAAGGCCGCTTTGTAAGTAAACGGTGACACATACACGTCCATTAGCACTGACTCCCGCGAAACAGGCCGCGCACGTCTCGGAGATAACCCTTCACTGGAGTTCAAGCAAAGAGACATTGATAAAACAAAGAATTTCGTGTAGCTTAATTCCAACGTGATAACGGCCACTTGAAAACAGGACAGGCGGGCCGCAAACTTGCTGAAGGCTTGAAGGTTTAAACCAGTTGCCCGTGCAAGACAATTAATGAGAGACTACTGCCAAACGTAACGCTTGTAAAATGAATGGAAACGACACAACACGGAGCAATGTAACAACTGATGGCCTCGACACACTTAGTTCTCCCATTCTTGACAGAAGCTTTAGACTTCTAATCATTTCTATCATAATCCTCGTCATTGTTGCAGCAGTTTGTGGAAACCTACTCGTGTGCGTGGCTATTTTACTCAATAAGCGCCTTCGAAAGACCACCAACTTCTTCATATTCTCTCTGGCTATCTCCGATCTTATGACAGCCTTTTTCGCCATGCCATTTGACGTAGAAATCCTGTTACATCCCTACCAATGGAGCGGTGGCGAGTTCTTGTGCAACTTTTGGGTCTTCATGTACCTCATAGCCGCACCAACTTCAATACTGAACCTAATGGCGGTAAGCTTGGACCGATACCTTGCCATTAGCACTCCGCTAACATATTCTACCGTGATGAAACCCAAAGTGGCCTTGTTGATTATATCTGTAATCTGGCTTTATTCGCTTACGTTTACCACTGCTGGGATGGTCCGTTGGCCCGCTTTCGAGAGCAGTGTCATTAATGGGCTGTGTTATTTTAATATAAGCCCGTACTACTCTGTCGTGAGCTCCGCGGTGAATTTTCTTTTACCAACTATGATCATGTGCGTGATTTACTTCCAAATATACAAGATTGCCAGCGCGCATGCCCGTCGCATCGCAAAGCAAGAAGTTCCAACCTCTGTAGCGTCCAACTCTAATGAAGACTCGGCTACCATGACTTCAGAGAAGAAACGAATTAAAAAGAACATCAAGGCGGCCAAGACCATTGCCATCATAGTTTCCACTTTTCTGCTATGCTGGATACCGCTGACTCTGACTTCCACGGTTGGTGCCCTTTGTAGAGAATGTCTTATGCTCAATGCTGAATTATGGATGGCACTTATGGTGTTAGCGTACGTGAACTCTGCAATGAATCCCATATTGTACTCATTCTTCAATCAGCAGTTCCGTGAATCCTTCAAAAAGCTCTTTAAGCTGCAGTTTACATTTCGCTAGATCCCCTTGATGGTCTTGTTGCTACACAAGTTTAGGATGCAACACTCTTTAACAAAATTCCTTGTTGTCTTTGACAACAGAAGCTTACTTTAAAAGTTGAAACAGCAGCGGGAATGAAGTTTTCACCTGGAAATATCTATGTGCATAATTGAAGAAAATTAGCTACAGAGAAATACCATAACTAAGCCGACGAGCTAAAACGATAACAAGTTTATTAATTAATTCCGTACAAGAGGTCACCGGAAACCTAAAAGACTTAATTGGAAAGAAGATTTGAAGCCGGAATGATACGATTATCATCGCAAAAAAACCACTCATCCGGTCAGCTAGTGAATGAATACAAAGATCTTTTTGGTATGCACCAAACGTACACTCTGAATGGTTTAAATTAGTGTAGGTTATGTTAACTATGGCTATTTTATGCAATTAAGAAATGTTTAATATGTAAATACTGTGTATGGATCACTTCAAAGGATGTTTATATTAAGGGGTGCGTGAGCGAGATCTCTAAATTACAGGCGTTTTTGTTAAGTTTAAAAGAGGTAACTAGTCAAAGCAAACATAAAGGATTATTAAAAAATTGAAAGTGTACGTTACCGGGTGTTACTCATTTCAGTTATTGCAACTTCGTAATGAAAGCAAAGTTGGTATTTAATTCGTTCGGTGTTGTTGCCACCCACTTTGAATCATCAGTTCTTCCCGCCGGCTGCGAGATAGAAGTTTTTTTCTCCGGCGTTCTATTCTTGTCTCGTTTGGTATGCAAAGATTGACGATATGATAGACGCACAACTAAAGGGCTTTGTACTGAGGATTATTAAAATAGGCGTCTTTCGGTCTAAATCATAATCCACTGCTTCACAAAGCAGTTGTCACAACACCTTGTGGAGGAAAGGCAGACGGAAAATGACCACGCAAAGAAATTAAACATCTGAAAGTGTGCATTGCTTTCGATGGAAAAGTAAACAAATTGATTGCTTAACTCTTGTAAAAGATATGGAGTCACGAAATCGTGACCGGCCATATAAACAGAAATTTCCTCCCCAAACCGCAAGTAGGGAGTATAAGAAACGCGCCGGTGAAAGGAAAAGCAGTTGGTATTGTCGCAAAATCATGGGTTATTAAGCAAGGTAGAGACGTGCTGAAATGCGCGGTATTCCTATCATCCGACGGAAAAACGATCTGTCTGTCAGGGTATAATTTAATTGCACGCTTTCGACAATTAACTCGACACGGATTTAATTAGCAATTTTTGTGTGAAGAAAGCGACTTCCACAAAATGCCTCGAAACTGACGCGTATAAAGAACAGAATAGGGAGCTTAGAGACCACGACGCCGAGGACAACGCCAATTAAAAGATGAACTTATATTTTACCTACGAATCTCGCAATACCTCAAAGTTATTGCTCTGTTTAACTTTGTCAAAGCTATGACGAAACTGAATCTAGGACACATCAATAAATCTGGCATAAAAAATTAAAAAATTAGTCGTCGTGGTTCATGTTCTTCAGACAACGCAGAACTTGGTCATTTCACGTTGTTGTTTTGCAGAGGACGGCAAAGAAATGTACAAAGAGTTAAAACGTACGTGCACAGCTATTGTTCTGGGGCCGGTTCCTGAAAGGAGGAATAACTCTATTCCTTATTTCAGGCATAACTTTATCCCCGGAATAAATTCTGTTCCAGAATGAAGGAATAGCGCTATTCAGTGAATAAATCTAGGATAAATTTATTACACCTTGCGAGGTAGTAATAAATCGATATTCCAGGGATAAATCTGCGAAAACAAGATGGCCGACTTGTTGCTGTTTGGTCGTCTTGCTGATGCAAGACGCGCCAGACCGCGGCGTTTAAGGTTTTTAATGCAAATTTAGATGAATGCTTAAGCGACAACGACGTCAAGTCAAGATTCCGTTTTGGTAGCGACTCCATAAATTACCTTGCCGACTTGTCGTCCGATGATCGAGCGAGAAACACCGCTTTCCGGTATGCTCCTCCGAGTCCATGGGCGCTTACCATTCGACCAAAAATTCCGGGGCGAATTCCCGAAAATTTCCATGGGCAAATGGTACAGTCTTTTCCAGTGTGGAAGACGATAATTGTTCGCTTCCAATATTTCAATGACTTCTAGGTTTAAATCACAAATATAGAAAGGCGCATTTACCCGACATTCATTTTGGGCGTGGCACTTCAAAATTTTGGCGCGCGGGCCAATAGTTTTGGGCATGGTCCGCTTGATTTACACGGCAGAATATGTTCGACTTTTTTTAATGTTGATTTCTCGAACGGCACCCGTGAAACAAGAACGGCACTTTTGTGAGTCCCTGCGCTTATATGACAGCGGTTCACATATGATTTCAGAATCGCTTCCGGCGGATTCCGGCGCGCTTTCGCGGACCGTTCAAAAGAAACATGGCAGATTCTTGAGTGCAAAAAGCAATTGTATGGCTCGTTGCTTTGAAAAAGCGAAAACGTCTGTCACAATTGAGGGACGAAACAAAGTCATCCCTTGCACCGCTCTTAGATGCATTAAAGCCTGCTGCAAGCTATTTTGGGCTTTATAATAAGAGACAAGGCAGTCTCTTATTATTATAACACCGTATGGCAAATATATCAAAACTCGCTCAAATCTCATTTAAACTCTCCAGGATGAGAAAAAATGACAACATTAAATGTTCAAGAGTATTTATTTGGTAAATAACCCATACATTGAAGGACTTAAATGTCATCTAATTCCCACACAAATCATTATATTTCAGCCATAGCTCACCATACAAACCTTATATTACGCTTGGATGACCTGTGGTTCGTAGCGAACTTCAGTCGGAAACTGTTTGTCAAACGTTTTGTGAAACGCTCTGTAAAAAGACAACTTATCAATAAGTTTAAAAGTAAAGAACAAGATCATTTATATACGAATGTTACATGCTTATAAATACAGGCTAGAAAACAGTGGAAGAAGAGAACGCGGAGAAAATTTGCAATTAAAATTTGTCTCTGCCATCGATCAACAACCGAGAAACCTCACAATCTTTCAAAACGTGTACGTTGTCGAACTGAATGGAGTAGAATGTGTTACTTACCTGTAGCGTGGTGTATACCTCTCTCGATTCCTTTGTGTTTTTACTATTTTCAAAAGCGAACTAGATAGTTTCCTCCGACCTCAGGTCGATTAACATGTCTGTGGCATCGTTGCTCCAGATGTGAAGTTGTGCCACTATTCTTCGGATTCTTCGAGGCCATCTTTCTTCCCGCGAAAGGTACAAGATTTTAGCGCCCCAAAGCTCATTTTCGATCCCAAAGCCTTCGCTTTCGTGGTCAGTCTTGAGCGCAAAGCCTCTGGAGACGAGAATACCTCTAGTTTTCGGCACGCGCACTTTTTTTTAGGCGGGCCGAGACCACCTCAGGAGGTGGTCTCGGCCCGCCTAAATTTTTCGGCACGCGAGCCGAGAAATTTGCTTTTACATGGCAAAACTCAAGCGTGCCGTGCCCTATATTATTAGCCCGGGTGCCAAAATTTAGGAGTGCCGTACCCAAAATGAATGGCGTGTAAATGCATCTGAAGCAAACAGAACACTGATAGGTCGACATGTGACTTTTTATAGACCACAGAGATCTTGCACAAACCACAACGGCAGCGAAGACGTCGCAAAACAAAGGGTTTGATGAGTCGTACAATGTTCTGAACGCGTTATAAATCTTTGTACATCTTTGTACGCTTTCTTCACGAATTTAGCTGTAGCTAGTATTTATCAACATATAAGTAGAAAGGTTCTGAAGTGTTTCTTATCGAATGCGCGTCGCAGTCATCCTTGCGTGAGATGTCCAACTCGCTGTGATCGCGGCCAAAAGAACTGGCTAGCGCTGAGTAGAAAATTGGGAATTTGCATAAATTCCGAAAAAGAGAACAACCTCGTGAGGTATACCCAAATTTTCGATTTTTTTTCCCTGGAAATTTCCGTGCCATTTGACTTTCATCCGGGAATTTCTGGAATTTTCGGTTGAATGGTTCGCTTTTGGGAAATTCAACAATTTCCGTATTTTCTGGAACCTTTCTCAGGAGATTTCCGTACCATTTGTGCCCGTTTCGAAAATCTCGAAATTTTTGGTCGAATGGTAAGCGTCCCATGTTTACACAGATACAGAAAAAATTCGTCCTTCACTCCCTTCGCAGTGCTTTAACCCAAGGCATCCCACGCGCATTGCACTTCATTTCCCGCCAAACCTGTTTGTCAGGTGGGAATCCCCTTTACTGGAAGATTTATTCCTAGAGTAGCAAACTTATCCCTTGAATAGCTATTCCAAGGATAAATAGTGCTTCCGGGAACCCATTTTTATTCCTGGTATAGTTATTCCTAGAATAGCAGATTTATCCCCGGAATAACTGTTATACCTGGTATAATTTATTCCCCCTTTCAGGAACCGGCCCCTGCTCATTAAACCTTTTGTTTAGCCTCGTTGCCACTGCCGTTGCCATCGTGGTTTTCTTAAGCTCCCAAATAATTTTAGGTAAGAGGAAAAAAGGGTGAGGGACCGGGCTGAGGCACAACTGATAGGGAGGTACGTGAAACTGGCGATTGTGGTTCAGTTTTTTTAAGGGAAAAATGAATTTTCGGGCAGTGTTCTGTTCTTGGCACTATCCGATTTTCAGTAGTTTTGAACTTAAACGTTTAAGAATAATATCTTACAAAACTGATCCTAAAATCATGAATGAACCTCGACCCGGCCTAAAGCTAAAGACGTTCTTGAATGTCGGAAACACAACACACAGAAAAATGGTTAGTAGCAGAGGAGCTCGGAGTGAGAACACATTGTGCGCGATCCGATAACGGATTCCTTGTTCTGTTGATACAACAGTTGGTGTAGCCCGGGATAGATTCAAGCTTGATTTATTATCTTCTCCAGATCACTGTTTTGTATCTAGGCTATTAGTAAATGTGTTTATCAGCCCATATTTGAACCTAGAAGCTGAAAATGAAAAACAGAGGCATACCGAGGCTCTCTGACGACCTCAGTAGCGCTGACCCTACATGACAAAATGATGCGCGGCAATAGGCCTTTTGCAACAAACGATCACATGGTACAAAATCCGCCATGTGACGTATATATGAAATAATTCATATTTGAACTGCGGTTATAGATGCAAGTGAAGTATGATCCTCGCAGTAAATTTTCCAATTTGAGCAACTGGAAAGAAGAAGCCTGAAAAAAATCAGGGCTTCAACGGGATTCGAACCCATGACCTCCGCAATACCGGTGCGATGCTCTACCAACTGAGCTATGAAGCCACACATTGGGAGCAAGGTCAAATTATTGAGTTCATATTTTCCCGAGTAGTGAAGTTATGTGATGTATATATGAAATAATTCATATTTGAACTGCGGTTATAGATGCAAGTGAAGTATGATCCTCGCAGTAAATTTTCCAATTTGACCAACTGGAAAGAAGAAGCCTGAAAAAATCAGGGCTTCAACGGGATTCGAACCCATGACCTCCGCGATACCGGTGCGATGCTCTACCAACCAACTGAGCTATGAAGCCACACATTGGGAGCAAGGTCAAATTTTTCCCGTGCAGTGAAGTTATGTGATGTATATATGAAGTAATTCATATTTGAACTGCGGTTATAGATGCAAGTGAAGTATGATCCTCGCAGTAAATTTTCCAATTCGAGCAACTGGAAAGAAGAAGCCTGAAAAAAAATGTGAACTCAATAATTTGACCTTGCTCCCAATGTGTGGCTTCATAGCTCAGTTGGTAGAGCATCGCACCGGTATCGCGGAGGTCATGGGTTCGAATCCCGTTGAAGCCCTGATTTTTTTCAGGCTTCTTCTTTCCAGTTGCTCAAATTGGAAAATTTACTGCGAGGATCATACTTCACTTGCAAAATCCGCCATGCTGGAGGGCAAGCTCATTATTATTCCCGCACTGGGACATTAAAACAAAGGCCAGTCAAGCTTGACTGGTTGAAGTCTCTTTGTTATATCGTCCCATTGCGGGAATAATAATGAGCTAGCCCTCCAGCATGGCAGATTTTGTACCATGTGATCGTTTGTTGCAGAAGGGATATCAAATACAGGGAGCTACATTAGTAGTTACTTAAAAGGCCAGGTTCAAACGTCGAACTTTACATGTGCTGAACCTAATAATTAGATTCGGCACATGTAAAGTTCGACGTCACAGTTTAACCAATAAGGTTCGGCAGATTTGTATTTGGGTCGACCTGCCGTTCTATTCGGCTGGGCTTATCGAATGCAACGGCAAAAGATCGACTTCGTTTTATACGTCGAACTTTTTCATGTGCCGAATCTAATCCATACATTACAAATACATTGAATAAACTATTTTTTACCCAGAGTTCTGCACGTTTCCTATTTTTGTCATGCGCACACAGCTTGATCTACTGAAAAAAATTGGCGGGAGGAGCGGGAAGATATGTATTCCTCTTGCTTCGAGGGCACGAAATGATACTTGCTTGAAGTGAATAAACCACTTCTGTATGCGGTGTTCCGTATTTGTAAATGAGTGTAGCGGCTTTGGAAAGCAGGCAATTCGGTGGCGTCCTGTGAGTCATGCTTTTGAGAGTACAAAATAAATGAGCCCTGATCAGATGGCAAGACGAATTGGACGAGAAACTGTGATGTTCCTTTGGGAATAAGCAACTCAGCAAAAAGAAGGCAAATCAAATCAGTCAAGTCTCGTCTTCGTCATCTGGGGTCGCCCTCTTCGACTTTTTCTACTCTCCCTGATCGCTCTTGCAAAAAAAGAAAGCTCTTCATTTCCACGATTTGTCCTTACCGCATTTTCCGCCATTTTGGTCAACAATAACCGCCGTTTGCAATAGTGTCATGTTCACTTTTGCAATAAAGTTCGATTCAATTAGGCTCGACGTTTGAATCAACTGCCGAACTTGATTATTTGGGTCGACCCAAATTGGTATTAGGTTCGGCACATGTAAAGTTCGACGTTTGAACCGGGCCTAATTACATGCTGCCATCAAACATATGGAAATATATATTTTTATTTTCGAAAAAACTAAGTTCAACGTCTATAAATTCATGAGTAGCCATTGTAAGCTATCAAAACTTTTTTTACGATACCACCAAATCCTCTAAACCAACTCTTAAAGAGAAGGGAAAGCTGGTAACGAGAATTCGCATTTTATATTGCGGTTTTAAAGAGTGATCCCTAAAGAAAAGCAAATTGTTAATTAGCATTCTCTAAAAGCAGTGCCTGGGTGCGTGTTCAATGGAGGAGCGGCATAGATCACACTGACTTCACTATTGCATGGCCTGCCTGAGCGCGGCAGTGTTTTGAAATTTAGTTGCAAGGGGAACATAGCAAGTGTGCAATGAATGGTTCCGCAACCAACAGACTCATGAAAAAATAAACTAAGAAAGAGTACATTTTGCCGGCTATAAAGGTACGAAAGAGACGAAACGTAAACTTTCTGACTAAATAAACTACGCCTTCCATTCTATATAACCAAAGATGACAACACGAATTCTATAATGTAAACAACCCTTATAAGCGGGTGTTTTGTTTTTTGTGGACGGTTAAACTGACTTGTTATGCAAATACGTTTTTCAACTGGACGAGAACGTGTCAGTGCTGTGGATCCAAACTCACTAATTTCCCTAGGGGAACAAAACTTGCTAACTTCCTAGGGTAACAACCACCTTAATGTTCCCGTCTCGGGGAAACAAAACTCACTGTTTCCCTTGGGACCAGTCATCAAGTGCTTAGTGTCCACATAAACCGTACAGCTGGATAATCGATTCGGTCGGTATATGACCTACTTATAAGAGCTACGAGCAAAAAGATGTTGGGCACCTTCCTGCAGCGCTTTGAAAAGTTTGAGGCTCATACGCTTCTCTTACGACGCAAATAAAGTTCTTTGCAAAACAACTACTAATATCGATAATGCTGCAACCTGATAAAACAAGTTAGCGTTAACTTTTATCGTGTGCCCGTTTCACGATAAAAAGTTCGATAAATTAGGTAATCAGATCTAGTCTTAGGTTTTCATGCTTGGAAACCCACACATTCTGTGTCGAGTGAGGATTTGGTTTCAGTTCATCACAGACCCCAAGCCCGAGTTTGGCCACTAGTAAAGGACGTGTAAAGACCTCACTTCTGATAACTAGTTCCAGTGCAGAGTGTTCCTGCACTCAACTGAAGCAAATCTTTCTGAACGGCATTTGTCTCTTTAATTACTGCCAACTGACTAAAGTCCCTGCACCTTGAAGGCATTTCTAATTATTACCAGACTATTACATCGGAAGTCGCTCAAACAAATGATCCATAGTTCATCATTTGCAAAATTCCAAAGTGATGGAAGCAATGCATTGCCAACTTCAAACAATTTAACTATAAGCGGGCGCCCCAATCGAGTTGAGAGAAGACCAATCTAATGCAGGGAATCTAATGCGTAGTATTTCGTGGATTTGGGTTATCATGGAAAACTTTTAGCTGTTAAATGAGGAAATGAGTGTTTGTGATAACTCAAACTAGAATAGACCTGGAAAAGATACTTAGATACAGATAAATACGTTATTAATATATACATCGCACCCAAAGGATGAATTACTTATATACGTATGGAGTGATAACTTTTATAGCTAACTTAATTGTTTGAAACGATTAAGTTAACTATAAAATTACATATACGCATACATACATAAAAGGCATGAAAACTTAAGCGTAATTAAAATCTGATGGCTGTCCAAGAGTTAGCCCGGAGGAAACAAAAATTGGTAAAACTGTTCCTGGCCAAGGACGTTTTAACATTTACATCAAAAGTCCTGGCATGCCTGAGTATACCGTGGTCTTTGCAAAGCAGGCAGTAAGTAATGAAGGTGGTCCCTGTCTTCTTCTAATAGTAACTGAGCAGAGAATTCTAACATCAGGAAAATGTCAGCGAATGTCACTTTTTCCTAATCGGTAAAAACTTGATCATACTAGAAACACATGTTTAAAGCGCAAAATTGATAGTCGTTTCCTGAGCAGGGGTCAATACGCGAGAGATTATCAGTTTATTTGCATAGTCTTCTCTTCCCTAAATTGATTTTCTTCCTTAATGCAGATATAAAACTGCTACGCATGCCACACCTACATTTACTTCTGCGATCAACATTCGTGCTATTTCCACGAACTTGACGAAACTTTTCGTGTGAGTAATTTGAAAGCTACTTTAAAACAACGCAAAGGAGATTTTGTGGTCGCGTGTCGAGTCGCGTGTATTCTGTTATCCTTTTGGGCAGGTTAAAACACCAGGACAGTTGCGCAAAACTGAATTCTTCAGCGCCGCCCGACATCAGGAGAATGCGAGGAAAATGAAAAGCAATGAAAAAGGACGTTATTCTACATGTTTCTAATTCGTTTTGTTACTCCCTATTGCAGTCATGCTATGTAGATTATTGTTTAATTAAATGACAGACGCAGTGCACGCCGTGAACTAGGGGAGGGAACCCTTCAACCTTACAATGATCAGATCAACACAACCACTAAGAATACACGAACGGCAGTGAATTCGAACACACGTCAGTAGCTAATTAACAACGGCTGAATAGTGCCATCCACGCACAGATTATCTTAACGGATATGCAGATAAACAAAATAACTAAGTTACCAGGAAAGCTAGTTCTTGTACGGCTTTCTCCCAGGTCGTCACGGTCAATTCATTTCGGTGGCCTATCTGAAAGACACGCCCCGGACCCAAAACGATTGACCATGGCGAAAAATTGAGACCAAGAAACTAGGGAATACAAACTCCAACATTCCAAACTTATCACACGTAGCTGGTCGTGTAAAAAGAACATATTTTATTGACTCTCGTGCTGTACAATCTGATCAACTGATGGCTTCTATATTGATATCCACTGACTTCTCAGAAGTCTTTTCCACCAAATGTATGTGAAGTGACCCATCTCTGGTTGAGAAACACAACAGTTCAACAATTAATTTGCAACAAAACGAATGAAACACAAGAAGTAAAGACACGAAAAAACAAAGAGGACATCATTCATTACTGCTCCTTACTGGTTCCTTTATCTTAACTATTTGTAGAAAGAATGCTGGGGTTTATTTGAAAAAAGTTGTCTGGAAGTTATTGAAAATGAAAAAAGCTTATCAGAAAACGTGACCTTCAAAGAAAACGGACGATTAACTAAGCAACAGATTTTCTGTAATTCAGTGACTTAATATGTTCTTTTCTCCTCGATTGCACGGTCTGTATTATAAGATACGGCCGGATCTTTGTTTTTACCGTCGATTTATGATTCAAGCTCGATTGTTACACCCTTACCTTCTTATATGAAAAGTCGCGATAATTTGTGCTTCCCCCTTTGCCATCGGGGGGATATCTTCAAGAACCACCTATTGTGACAAGAATATTTTGTTGACATGCGCTCCTAATTTGAAATGGAAAGACCCTCTAAATTCACTGGAATTCATTTGTTCTGTATTTCAAAGTGATTTGACTGTAAGAAAATAAATAATGTGAGAGCTTTACATAGGTCGCAAATTATCTCTAAATCCGTTTAAAAATAAGTTCGCTAAGTTGTTGTACTTTAGAAACAAAATTGCTTATGTGTTCTCCAAGTTAAACTGCGAGTAGCTTAACTTGGAACAGGCGAATTAAAGAAGTAAGAAACCCACCTTGGCCACAAGAGTGTTTCCAGAGTCGTTAGATGTGTCATCATTCACTTCATAGACCCATAAGCAAACAGTCTCCTATAGGATACAGGTAAACAAACAAGAAACCAAAGAATAAAGTAGCGATGAACCATACAAAACCTTCATACAACTTACCAGGAGGGGCTATAAGCAGGTTAGATCACGATATTTGGCCAATCACCTAGCTCAATTTTAGCAGTCACATAATTCGCGGCTGAGAAGAAGCCATTCTGGAGAGAAGATTTTGCGAATTTCGGATATTTAATAGAATTTGTTGCTGTTTGGAGCAGTGCTGTCTTTGAAATGATCTTATATTTTTATTTACGTCAAACCCGTTGTTTTCATCTGTTTCACGTTTTTTCCTTTCCTTTCTGGGGTTCAATTCTATCCTTCTTGTTTCGGGCTCTTTGAGCAGACACCTCTTCCAAGCTGGCAAAATACTATAAACTTGCTCACACTATAAAGCTCTAAATCCCACACCAAAAAGTCCTTTCCCCGTCAAAAGAGAATGGTGATTTCAGATGAGGAACAAAACAGAAACACACACACCTGATTATCTACGGAGGTTGTGAAATTGTGCGTTCTTCGTGAGGGGATGGGAGTGTACTTGGGTATGATTGGACATAAACCGGACTCTGCTTCCTCTAACTGTGTAAACAAATACATAAGATTAAAGAATTAATATATTATCACAAGTTTAATAATATAATTCACACAAATGACCCGGCTCCATGTCTCCCTGCAGCTGAGTGTTTATGGAATTCACCGCCTGGTATGCGGAAGGGCATGGGCTCAACTTCCATCAGAAAGGCGTGTTTTCTTTCTTTGAACCATCTACATCATCACACAAAGTTTCACAACGGATTTATTTTTTCCAGACCTTAGGTATTGGAATCTTCATTTTGCATATGAAAGCACTTAGTAAAATCATCTGATCAGACCATAGCAACCTTCAATCAATGTCACACATACTCAGAAAGCAAGAGAGGGGTTGCATAAATAGTCAACTTGTAGAGCAAGCGATGACTGATAAGAGGAGCTACTTTTTAGAGTTGAGAAATTAATATCACAGACATCAAGACTCAATAGGGCTTTCAGGTAACCACATAGTAGAAACAGACTGTCTACTCACCATCACGCTGATGGCTTTTGATGTACATTCCACCTCTAACTCATTATTGAATTGCTCTTCTCTCCCTTGAAGCAAAGACGCCTTGACAGTGAAAAAAATATACAGACAAATCACCCATGAGGTCATGTTTGTTTGGTAAAAGGAAGGAACTCGAAATATCAAGGATTCACAGGTCTACCTGAATGGCCGCTCCATGTGCTAACACACTGTCAGGATCAATGGATTGGTAAACTTCTTTTTCCCCAAAGTACTCCTGAACAAGCTGCTTGATTCTGGGAATACGAGTTGAACCACCAACTAAGATAACCTGAAAAATCAAGCAAATGTTTAGTTAGAGGCGTAACACCCAACTACTCCAACTGAACCTAGTTTTGGATACTGGAGTGAACCACTAAATACTAGCCGAGAGAGAGGTCTTTACGGGAAAATCTCGAACGAAGACTACGCAAGGTTTGCAGGTTTTGCAGATTTTCACATAAAGGCAAACGCTTAAAGTTAAAATGGCATTTTGCTTTGTCTTTGCAGGCCCGTAAGGGGCCTATAGGCACTGGGGCAACATAATGCCTTACAATTAGCCAATCAGAGCATGTGTAAGAGCAGCTTGTCAGAACTTTATAAGTTACATGTAACAATCTGGTATATTTTAAAATTCAACATCTTAGAAATCAAAGTCACCGTGCTTTAATTCCAGTTACTGTAGCAAATGAGGTAATAATGAGTATTTAAATTGTCCTGGATGGAAGATGCTAGTCTGCCCCAGGTTGCTCTCAGTTCTGCTGCATTGTTCTAATTATGTGCTAGAATGTATCCATGTTCCTTGATAAAATGAAACAATGTGAGTTTTAGAGTCTCAAACAAGGTCAGGAGCATTGGATCTGGAGTTCCCTGCAACATGATCATGGGTGTAAAATTATCAATGCCTTTGTGATGCCACTTTATTTGCCAGGAACACATATTACCTGGTCTACTTTGTCTTTGTCAACATTTGATGTAGCAAGCACTCTATCAACAGCAGAAAGGCTTCGTTGGAATAAACTGAAGCACAGAGACTCAAACCGAGCCCTGTAAAAAGAAAACAAGACAATAGTTTGTGATACTATGTTGATGACCACACTGACTGTAAGGTAGACCATTGATGTTACCTTGACACTGTACTGTGCATGTCAATCCCATCATACAGAGACTCAATGGCACAGGTTGCCGTATCTCTGGAAGACAGAATATGTTTACAATTTTCAGCACCTGCCATTAGTTTGGCCATTGCTCTGGCATTGCCCTTGACATCTTGTTTCCATTGCCTGTGAAAAAGAAACAAGAAAGAAATGCTTGTTCAGTTAGATTTTATACAGAGGATTATTTTGAATCGAGCTAATTCTTTCAGTGATAAATTGCTAATGAAAAGTTCAGAAATGTGCAAAACCTTTGAAACTCTGCAGCAAGATGTTGGGATAACAACGCATCAAATTTTATTCCACCTAGTGTTTTGTCGTGTTCTGTAGCTACAACTCTGTACATTCCACCACTCACAGCTAAAACAGTGACATCAAGTGTTGTTCCTCCAAGTCTGTACACAAGTACTGTCCTAGAAGTATAACAAATTCAGTCTTCAGAAAAGAATTCAGCCTGACTGTAAAATGACAGAACAAAGAGTACTCTACCATCACTACATGACAGGCACAATTAATGGTGTCAAGGCTACATGACAGTATGAGTCACACAATGTATTCTTTGCCTTCTATGGGTATATTACAAACTCACAAAAGTGGCCAGCTCCCACTTGGCTTGATAGCTCAGTTGGGAGAGCACTGTAGCGGTATTACAGAGGTCATGAGTTTGAAACTTGTTCAAAACTGAATTTTTTTTCAGGCCTTAATTTCACAACTGGTTAAGTTGCGTGCACAACTGTGATGATCAGTCATATCATTTTCCGCATTTCAAATATATGAACTCTCAGATATTCACTTTTATTCTTCACCTTCTATGGGTATATTACTAACTCACAAAGTGGACAGCTCCCAGTTGGCTTGATAGTTCAGTCGATAGAGCACTGCATTGGTATCGCAGAGGTCATGGGTTCAAATCCCATTCAGGCCTGATTGTTTTTCCAGGCTTTAATTTCACAACTGCCTAAGTTGTGTGCATGACTGCGATGATGTCTTCATACAATGAAGTCTTATTACTGACAACAGAAGACATGACACACCATGGCAAGCTGGTTTAGTTAGCCAGATGGTATGGTTTGAAATCCTGCAATTTCAATGCCAATAAGAAACCTTATGGGTAAAAAAGCTGATCAAACATTGAAAACCACAACATACACATACCCACCTTACAGTTGTCCGATCATTTTGTCCAATGTCTGTTCAGGAAAAAAAACACTTATAATGCTTAATCAAAATGATTGTGATTTGGGAGATCATATTGGGACTGCGAAGTGATTAGGGATTTTCAGTTAAAATAGGATGTCATGCATATTACATACATTTTAAATTTAAACCCTTCATTCCTGGTATGGAATGGTATCTCTATTTTATTTTTAAATACAACATAAAAATTAAAGAAATTTCATGACCACTAAATACCTGGTGAAGTGAACCTGATCTAAGAAGAGATCAATAAAAATTATTGCATACATAAAGGAGTTACATAACACACTGTTTCATCATTTTTGAATCCATAGTTTAAATGCTCATACCCTGGGATAAAATTAGAGTCCCTAAACATTAATTCTGTTCAAATACATGGTTATTTACCATAGGCCAGGGCTGCTGCAGCAGGTTGACTGATGATGCGAAGCACATCAAAGCCAGCATTTTCTGCTGCCTCCCTGGGGAATAACAAACAAACACAACCTGTTATTAATGATATCATGAATTGATTTGTACATGGTTGCCCACTGACCAATCAGAGTCTTTGCATCATGGTCAGTTGACAGTTCATTTTGACTTTCTATTGTTGATTAACTTAATTAACACTGTGTTGAAAATGTTGATAAAATACCTTATGGCTGCTCTTTGTTCATCATTGAAGTGTAAAGGTACAGTGATAACAGCTTCTTCAATATCATTTCCACCATTGGCCTGAGCAATTTCTGTGAAAAGGAAACAGTCCACAAAATAGTTCCAGTTATACCAATGCTAATTAAGGACCATCCATTACAACTAGCAACTATCTAAGGGACTTATCAATAGTAACAATTACTTAAAGGGTGTCATATACACATGTATAGCAGCAGACCAATCAAACAAGACTCTCTTTTCATTATAGACAATCTAACACTGTAATTACATTTAATCCTTACCTAACAGTTTTTGAAATATCATCTTGACAACTTCTTTAGGGGAGAAAAGTGTTTTTTTGTCATTAATCTCCAGCTCAAAGAAGGGTTCTCCATCCTTATCAATAATCTGTTGGGAAAATGATCCTTTTTTAGGCACAAATATAAAAGCCAAGCTAAATTCTAATAATAGTTAATAAAAACGTACTTCTTCCATGTCATCCGTTTCATTTAAATACAACAGAAATAAAAAACGAAGAAGTTCTCGCTACCAACAACAGCAACTATTCGATCTCGATTTTGTGGACGACACAGCCCTGATTGATGAGTCAGAATAGAAACTGCAACACACTACATCTGAACTAGAAGAGAAGGGAAGAAAGGTTGGTTTCACTATCAACTCAAACAAGACCAACGTTATGGACGTGGCAAAGGAAAGAAATGATATCATTACCACCCTAATCAAAACTCTCTTGAAAATGTCAACAAATTTGTCTATCTGTGAAGCACAATATCGCATAACAGCAACCTCACACCTGAACTAGACAACCGTATTGGAAAAGCAGCAAATGCCCTCAGCAGACTCCTACCTGTCATGCGCCACAAATCCATCAAGACGCCCAGGAAAACTGCTATTTACCAAGCAGTAGTATTATCGACTCTATTGCATGGCTCAGAAAGCTGGAACACCACTGTCCAGGAGAGAAACGACTAACAGCTTTCCACACCAGATGCCTAAGACAAATTTCTTGGCATCTCCTGGCAAGAGCATGTGCCAAATGAAGTGATCTTCGAGAGAACTGGCCAAGTACTGCTTATTAACATCTTAAGACACAAAAGTCTTACATGGCTTGGGCATGTCACCTGTATGCTCCAAACTCAGTTGCCCTGTCGCTTACTCCACTGGGAACCATGAGGGCGCCGTCGCCCAGGCAGACAGCGCATACTCTGGAAAGATACAGTGTCAAGAGACCTGCAAGACTCTGAACTTTCATTCAAAGAGGCAACAATGGTAGCGCAGGACCACAAGGAGTGGCGATTGTTTGTGTTGGCTCTATGTGGGCTCAGCCCACAGCAGCAGTAATGAATGTAGTGTATGTAATTTACCTGACAATCAGACGTTTGTACCTCTTCTTGAACTGCATTGTCAGGAAACCTGAACCAACAGATATTCAAAATTCAACATGGTTAATACCTGTAATTTGCTAGATACCCAAACATCCTAAAACATAGATTTAGCCAAGCCTAAAAGCAGAGCTCCTGATTACAATAATTAGCCAAAAACAAAAAGATGTTTTTCCCTGGATCAGAAACTTAAAAAAAGATCAATTATGAGCACTTGATTGTTTCTAGTTACATTTTAACAAACGATCTTGATGAGCTTTTGATCTGAGCCTGTGATATGGTCATATGATACTGGTCAGCAGATACACGACACACGGCAAAGGACACACGGTACAGGGCACTGGGCATAGGGTACAGGGCACACAGCACAGGGCACAAAGCACAGGGTACACAGCACAGGGCACAAAGCACAGGGTACACAGCACAGGGCACAGGGCATACGGTACAGGGCACAGGGTACAGCGCAGAGCACAGGGCACACAGCACAGAGCACACAGCACAGGGCACACAGCACAGGGCACAGGGTACAAGGCATACGGCACAGGGCACAAAGCATAGGGCACAGGGTACAGGGCACCAGACACAGTGCACAGTGCACAGGGCATACAACACAAGGTACAGGACACAGGGTACAGAGCACAGTACACAGGGTATACAGCACAAGGTACAGGGCACAGGGCATACAGCACAAGGTACAGGGCACAGGGCA
>CM042747.1:2782547-2785047 GCA_022496165.2 Catalaphyllia jardinei
AGGGCACAGGGCACAGGGCACAGTGCATACAGCACAAGGTACAGGGCATAGGGCATACAGCACAAGGTACAGGGCACACGGCACAGGGCATACAGCACAGGGCACAAAGCTCAGGGCACAGGGTACAGAGCACAGGGTACAGTGCACAGGGCATACAGTGCAAGGTACAGGGCACAGGGCATGCAGTGCAAGGTACAGGGCACAGGGCATGCAGCACTAAGGTACAGGGTACAGGGCACAGGACACAGGGCACAGGGCACATAGCACAAGGTACAGGGCACAGGGCATACAGCAACCTTGTTCCCAGGGTCTCTCATCTAACCGCCCTCTAAGGCAAGCGAGGCGAGACCCTGGTTTGGTCTGGTCACGTGTCTGCCAGATTTTAGCAGATTACAAATAAATAGTTGAAGGGAGGGGCACCCTAGTAGGAATTTTGTCTATACTTAACCTACGGGAGTGCGGAATATGTTATCACCAAAATAAACCAGGAACGGCGATGATATTTTGCCAAGGCCGAGGAAAACATATCCATCATCTGATAGTGGAAATCCAAGTTGCTGTAGGTTGTGTGGTCTGGTTCAGCTAGGAACGTTACATATTGTAAAAATCTCAAGAACACAAAAGAATAATTGCACACCGCCGCCAAGGCTGCGTATGGAAGATCTTTGAGTCATCTTTTAATACCTCGGAATGGATCAAAACCACGTCTACTCTGGTCTACTATGGAGGTCTTGCGAGTGCTAATTGAACAATTTTAGAATATTCAGGGCCTTCATTACTGAAAGCCGAAGTCACTTCAAAAGGAGAGAGATGGTGAAAAGATTTACTAAGTTTCACTGGGCCGTCGGCGCGCTGAACTAAACAGAGCACTAAGCCGAAAGTCGACTCGTCGCGATATGCTTTTCGCCGTCGTCGCTGTCGTCGTTGCTGAGGGATACTTTATTCCATGTTGTTAGGAAGGATGGAAATTACGAGTAGAGTGGAGCCTTTTGACCGCGTTTTAACGTCTTTAGAGGTCATAGGTTTGCATGGTTTCGGCTGTTAACTTCATGTAGCTTCACAGACTTTGACACCTCTGTAATTTACCACCATGTGTTTATACTAAATTTTTGCTCATTTCATTGTAAGATATGACTTTAAGGGTCAAAGTATTGACTCTCCAGGGACAAAGATTAACATACATATTCCATGCAAACATATTGCTTATTTGCATTTTATGTTGTGACGCCGGACCCAGCTATTCAGAAAAAGTGTGTTGCGTCTTTATAATCACGATTATATTTATCTTTGTCCAGCTTTTCCAGTCAGGTTGCCATAGCTTTACTTTGAGACTGCTGTACGTTGTACGTTTGTCTAGAGGCCTTTTGATGTTTGGTTTTTTTTGGATCAACCTGATTACATGCATTCAAAGGAGAAAATTAACAACAGTGATTAATAACTATCACTTCGGAATTAAATTAAAAATTGCGCTGCTCGATTCCACATTTGAAATACGGTAAATTGTCCTGAGACAGACTTGCCTAACCTTTAGATAAACGCCGGGATAGCTACTTTTCGAAATTTCAGCCCAAAATCGCGGTTAATGGCACTCGCGGCGCGACAAAGCTAAATTCAACAAACTGCCTGATTATGGAAGACCCCTCCCTGATGTTCTCAATTGTCAAGGTAGCACGTGACCAGACCAAACCAGGGTCTCTCCTCGCTCGCCTAAGAGGGCGGTTAGATGAGAGACCCTGGGAACGAGGTTAGGCATACAGCACAGGTAACAGAGCCCTGAGTACAGGGCACAGTGCACAGGGTACAGGGCACAGGGCACAGGGCATACAGCACAAGGTAGAGGGTACAGGGTGCAGAGCACAGGACATAGGGCACAGTGCATACAGCAAAAGGTAAAGGGCACGGGGCATACAGTACAGAGCACAGAGATCAGGGTACAGGGTACAGGGCACAGGACACGGAGCACACAGTACAGGGCACAGAGCTCAGGGCACAGTGCACAGGACATACAGCACAAGATACAGGGTACAGGACACAGGGCATACAGCACAAGGTACAGGGTACAGGGCACAGGGCATACAGCACAAGGTACAGAGTATAGGGTATGCAGCACAAGATATAGGGAACAGGGCATGCAACACAAGATATAGGGAACAGGGCATACAGCACAAGGTACAGGGCACAGGCCATACAGCACAGGGCAAAGAGTTCAGGGCACAGGGTACAGGATAATGGGCACAGTGCACAGGGTACGGGGCACAGGGTAGAGTGCACAGGGTATAGGGCACAGGGCACAGGGCACAGGCCACAGTGCACAGGACAAACGGCACAGAGCACAGGGCACATGGCTGGCAGAGGGCACAGGGCACATGGCAGAGGGCTCATGGCGCAGGGCACAAGCTACAGGGTACAGGGCACAGGGCACATGGCATGGGCTACAGGCTACAGACTACAGGCTACAGGGAAACTTGTCCAAACATGCAACTGAATGCTACACAGGCTA
>CM042747.1:2790047-2794644 GCA_022496165.2 Catalaphyllia jardinei
AGTTCCCTCGATGGAAGACAACCTCGTCCCCATGGCCTTCTCCTCGACGATTTTCAAAATGGCGGATCGTCGGGAGAAGATTCTTCTCTCGACGATCCGCCATTTTGAATATCGTCGAGGAGAAGGCCCTGGGGACGAGGTTGGATGGAAGATTGATGGAAGAGACCTTTTTGATCGGGGAAAAAATAGAGGATGCTTTCCAGTCTTCCATTATACCAAACTGACCGGTCAGAGATCAGTGGGAATACCTGAGGAAAACATTTTCCGATTAAGTCGGGCCAACCAATAGAAATGGCTGTTCTCATTTTAATTTCTTTAACCGAATATTCCCTAATTAGGGCAAAGAACCGGTTTGTCAAAAATGGAACGGCGAATTTGAAATATTCCGACCGAAATATGTGGACCACCTCCAGAGGTGATCCCGAACATTCCGGTCAGAAGAAACCGAATTCCGACCGAAATTTCTGGAATCTTTAGCATAATGGAAATCTCACTATTTTTTGTTGAACCTCCAGATTTTTTTCATGGGTCTCCAGATTTTCCTTTACCAGGGGTTGGCAGGTCTGATAGTGGCTAGATAGTTTTGAACAGATTTCTTTACCGTCCCAGGATTCTCTAACAGAAAGTGAAACTCGGAAGGAACTTCATAGCATTTTGCTTTAGTGGATGTTGGACCACGATAGAGATTTTCGGCATGGAAATAGTCAGTCTGGTATATAGGGTAGGTGACTTGGGATCTATTAGTAGAAAAGGGTTGAAAAATCAAGCCGACCATCTAAGTACAGGGTAAGGGCTTTAGTGTCCCCAGGAGACCCCAATAGATCCCCAAAAGCCTGACATAAAAATTCCTTTTTAAATGTTGTTCCCACAGCTTCTGGAACTTTCAGCTGAATTGTCCATTTTTCAAAAAATTAATAGTATTTTAATTTTCTGGAAACAATTTATTTCCCAGGCAACTTCCTTACCATTAGCTCCTACCCCAAAGGTTTTTTCCCATATTTTTAGTAGTATGGAAAAGTAACCAGTGTAAAACAGTTCATTGTCTGATATTGATACAGCCCTTATCAATATAGTTCCCATATATTCCTTTTGAAAGGGTGAAAAGATCTAGGGCCTTAGGAGTAAAAAAATCTGAAGAAACTACTTCTCACTTAATTGTTCTTTTCCCTCCACCCTCTTTTCGTTTCACTATTATTATTCTGCCTTTGCCGCTCAGTTTATCTAGTAGTTCATCTGTAGTTATTTAGTATGGAAAGCCCACGATGCATAAGCCCCATGGTTTCTTTGGGCTTTCCTGCCATTTCTTTAACATAAGTTTGTAGACCGATGTTGTATTATATCAAGGTGGTGAACAAATAAAAAAAAAAGAGTAGGAGGTTTTTTCAAGAGGGGTGAGAGTTAGTTCCCCTGGGGGCATTCCTGTATAAAAAAGAATGGGGCTAATTGTGTTGTACCTTTCAGGGATTAAAAAAGCGGCTTTTGTACCTCTTAGGGTGTTAATTTTCCAAAGGTCCACAGCAGTAGCATTCATAGCACCTTCAGGGGTGTTGAACCGAAAAACTATGATGGGAGATGTGTCGTTTTAAATTAGTACTCCTTAGGGGTTAAAAAAATTAAAGCTGTACCCACAAAACAGGATCTTGGAACATCTTGGGGGTTCTTTTCAAAATTTTCAACAAGCACACACCCCCCCCCCCCCCCCCCTCTTAAAAGTAGCCCAAAAGAGCCCCAATTGTTTGACATATTTGTCCCTTGTTGGAGGGGCTATTGTAAAAAAAAAAATGACTTCTTTTTGAGTAGCTTGTTGCACTGATTAATTTCTCTAGCTTATACACTATTTTATTTATTCTATTTGAAATTTCAAACCGCAAGTCAAATGTTGAATAAATCTATATTTTCCTCATTCACAGCCTGACATTAAAATCGGTATTAACAATAATCAATCGTATTAAAATTATGTATGTAGTATATAAATAACTAAATATGGATTAGACAGCTGGTAAACAGCACTTAATGACCTCTATGAGGACAATGTATGGGACAAAAATCTATGTTGTATAATGGTCTGAGCCACAATTTATAAACCCTGCTAAATAATCTGCATTTTGAAATAATAAATTTGGAGAATTGGATATTTAATTTTTGTTTCATTGAAATTTATAATCTCATAAATATAAAGAAAAAATACATTAAATCAAAAGATGCTAGGGAGTTCAATAGATCACATATTATAAAGCAATTACCAGTTGGGCATAATGGCCAAGAGAGCTCAACAGACTCATGAATGCCACTTTTAAACACAAGCTGAAACACTGTTTTTACTAAACCATTTTTAACCTTAGGGTGCATTTCTTTAAGAAAATCAAAGATCGGATTATCCAGAAACGGATTTTGTCTTTCTTTACCAACCAGACCAATCCAAGATCTCTTGGATCATAGTATGCAAAAGATACCAAAGAATCTGCTCTGGGGAAGGGTTCTTTGGTTTCTTTGACACAACATGATCCGAGTGATCTTGGATTGATCTGTTTAGTAAACAAACAGAATCCATTTTCAGATTTAAAAATCCAAAATTCTTGGATTTTCCTTAGTTAGTAAAAAAATTTCATCTTAGCTCTATTTTAAACCTTAGTTGTAGCCTAAGATTTTAAATTTATTGCTACACTGTATTTTAGACTTTTACTATATTTTAAACCTTTATCTTTTTAGTTCTCTCATGTCTTTAAACATTTCACTGAAATCACTGCAACATAACTCTACAGTCTGGAATACTGTTCAAAGTCAAAAAAATTAACAGAGCAAAACGATCATCTTAAGACTGTTTTTAGCTACATTTAAATTGGTGCAACTTTGAAAACTAGTTTCCTCAATTTTTTCTCACAACATCACAAAAAGAAGATCTAAAATTTAATGTAAGTCTTCTTGATATTGGTAACCACAGCCACAACTATATCACTATTGATGTTAAATTTCCATAGCTAAATAGATGGTTATGGTACATGCAGGGCCATACCTAGGATTTTTTGTCTGCGGGGGCAAACTCCACAAACCTTCACAGGGATCTCCCGTATACAGCCCAACAAAATCAAACACTATGTTAGAAAAAAAAAAATTAGTTTTCCTGGCGGAGGCAACTGCCCCCCCTGCCCACCCACCCCCCCCCCCTCACTGCTATGTACGGCCCTGTAATTCATGCACAGGCGTCATCAACATTTGTACTCCTAGTTTGTTTGGTGATCCCTCGTTTTAAGTAGTTTCCTAAATCAAATCCTTCTAGAATTTCACTGTTAGGAATTCTACAGGTAGCTGGAGGGCTAACCAAGTTAAGACCTCCTTGTAAAAGATAAAGAACAATGATTCCTGCAAAATGGCCAACCAAGGCACTGGCTGTGGGACGATCTGAAAGCAAAGATGAAACAGAAACCATAAAATCCACCATTCACTTTCCACAATATGTCATCTTACTTCTTGGTGGGCTTAAGATAAGATTGTTTGGCTTCAAACTCTTCAATGACTGGTGAATTCTTGAGAGTACTTGAAAGTACTTAACCTCATTTGGCAAAGCATTTGGCAAACATTATAGCAGTTTGAGGCAAAGAAAATGATTGTATAGTTAAGTAATAGACCACAAGTTTCCATAGGTTATAAGCTGATAAACCACACGGGATGTTGGCGGAACACAAAAAGAATTTGCAAACCATGAGCCGCAGGCAAGTGATACGAATTCTTCAAGTGTTCTACCAAAATCCCAAGTGGTTTATCATTGTATAACTCATAGAAAACTTGTGGTCTCTTGCTTTTATATAACTAGGCATACCTATCGATAGAGTGCCAATGAGCAAATAATTTGTGGTATAACAAGGGGTTTACCAATACAGCATGACAGATTTTTGGTTCTCTTCTGTTGCAAACATTACCAGGACAAAATTATAACGCATTTACCGGCAGGTAACGTTCATCACACAATCTAGTAGGATATTGAGAATTCGAGGAGTACCCTGAATATCAGGAGTTTTGCAATGTATCGCTGCTCGGTCGAACTTTCAGTTCAATATGATGAGCAAAGTCAAAGTGAAAGTGAACACGCTAGTTTGATGAACACGCTCGTTTAATTCAGTGGCAAACAGGTCCGATTTGTGTTTTGAACACTGGATTCGACTGCATGATAAACACACTCGTTCAGTTCTGTTCGGAATCACTGCTGACTGAACCTTCAGTTCGATATGCTAGATTTGAACACTGGATTTGCTTTAGTCGTTCGACTGATGAATACACTCTTTCAAAAAAACGCTGCCCGATGGAACTTTCAGTTCGATATAGGTAAACAAAGAAGGAATACACTGTTTTGCATTCATGACCATGCTCGTTCAATTCTGTGGTAAACACGCTGGTTCAGTTTGGTGCCAATTTTGTGTCTTGGATTTGCTCTTCTCTCAGTTTTCCTCAATATTTGAATTAGAAGAATAGTTTTGTAAAGGGCACGCTCCCCAATTGAATTTTTAGTTCGATAAAGTGAGAGAGGAAACACGCTAGTTTGATATGTTTTAAGGCTATGAAATTGTTCACAGTTGGATAAACACAACAGCAAAGAAAACAA
>CM042747.1:2799644-2812588 GCA_022496165.2 Catalaphyllia jardinei
TAACGTATTATATTTTTAAAAGAGAGTAGTACTGTTACACAAGTTCTCAAAACGTATAAACTGTTATTATAGTCCACAAAAGACTGCATCGCAGTAAAGCGAAGCAAGTAGGTAGTACAGGACTTACTTGTCCGAGATGTATATGATCTCTCTGGCTGCCATGTTTATAAATACAAGCGACGGAACTCGAAAGCACATGTTTCACATGATCTACCGCTGACCGAAATTCGGCGTTCGGCGTTCGGCGTTCTGCGTTCTGCGTTCGGCAAATTACCCCTGCCGCTAAATTAAAGCACATGCAAGAAGACAACGCTCACTAGTGAATGATATCTAGGGCGCTTATCATTCGACCAAATATTCCGGGGCGAATTTCCGGAAATTTCCATGGGCAAATGGTACAGTCTTCCAGTGTGGAAGACGATAATTGTTCGCTTGCAATATTTCAATGACTTCTAGGTTTAAATCACAAATATAGAAGCAAACAGAACACCGATAGGTCGACATCGTGACTTTTTATAGACCAAAACAGCAGAGATCTTGCACAAACCACAACGGCAGCGAAAACGTCGCAAAACAAGGGGGTTTTATGAGTCGTACCATGGTTTTGCACGCGTTATAAATCTTTGTACATTTCCCGGCCAACCTATGCAAAACAAACAAGTACACCACGGGGGCATTATTTTTATAAAAACCTTTCTTCACGAATTTAGCTGTAGCTAGAAATTATCAACATATAAGTAGAAAGGTTCTGAAGTGTTTCTTATCGAATGTGCGTCGCCGTCATCCTCGCGTGAGATGACCAACTCGCTGTGATCGCGGGCAAAAGAACTAGCTAGCGCTGAGTAGAAAATTGGGAATTTGCATAAATTCCGAAAAAGAGGACAACCTCGCGAGGTATGCCCATATTTTCGATAATTTCCGTTCCATTTGACTTTCATCCCGGAATTTCTGGAATTTTCGATTGAATGATTCGCTTTTCGGAAATTCAACAATTTCCGTATTTTCTGGAACTCTTCCCAGGAAATTTCCATACCATGTGTCCCTGTTTCGAAAATCTCCAAATTTTTGGTCGAATGGTAAGCGCCCCTATATTCCCAATCACCTTTTCCTGCCTAGTAACCTACACAAGTACCGCGATGCCATTGGATAACTCGAAAACAATAACCGATGACGTCACTCTTACATTACCTGACATTACCTTATGCTGACTTTTTCATTCGAGATTTCATCTCCCAGTACCAAAATCAACTCACGCACATGACTTTATAACAGGAGCCCATGCTTTATAATGCTGCTGCCTCGCCAGCCTTGCGTCTTCGCTCAACTGGCTCGTTGGCAATAACATACATTGAACGACTTAAATATCATCTCCTAATTTCCATACAAAATCTTAAATTTCAGCCACAGTTCACCATATAAACCCTTCTTTCGATTTTAAAGTATAGATAGGTCCCTGAGCACGCTCTGATTGGTCAAAAACCTATGTTTTATCAGAGTATAAAACATAGAAAAAGCGTGTTTTATTGTTTTGCGCGCGTAAAATCTATATTTTAAAGCAAATGAAGAAGCCTAAGCCGTGTATTACACTGTGATAAAACACTCCGGTCATTTGAAAACACTCGAGAAATGTAGAAAACACTCGCCTGCTGCTCGTGTTTTCTATATTTCCCTCGTTTTCTCAAAGACAATCGTGTTTTATCACAGTGTAATACACGGCTTAGGCTTCTTTATTTGTTAAATATAGAGTCACCACACCACAAGGACAGCAACTCGTCTGCTCCACAAAGTCAAGTCCTGTTCGCCGGGGATAGTACTTGGATGGGTGGCCAAGTACAAATACCCCGTGTTGTAACAACTTTTTTTTTTCATTTTCCCCCTTTCTTTTGCAAGGCGATGTTAAGGAGTGCAAAACTGCCATCCTTATGTAATGGCGTTGTTTCTATTTATCAACTTTTTGTTCCTCATTTTTTATGTGTATTATCGCATAAATAAACAGCTGGACACCGGGGTGGGACACGTCGTTCGAATTCTCCACAATGCTTTCGACTGCTGATCATTCAAAACATTTAATCGTGGCTTATATGAAACTGAACTGAAAACTTTATTTATACTCGAGAGCCTGGAGCGTCCTAGGCTCCTAGCTTAAGTGGCTAATCATTCGAAAATTCGTACAGCTCGTCAATTTTGTGACTCTCAGTGTCTTCTATTTCTTACAGGTAGCTTCTATTTTTATTATGAAGACGTTCGTGCGAGAATTTATTCATTGTAGAACGTTTCTTCGTGTTTTATACCGAGTCCGTAATGCTCAGTCCGCGTTTTATACCCCAGTCCGTATTTTATACCTAGTCCGTAATGTTTAGTCCGCGTTTTATACCTGAGTCCGTGTTTTATACCCAGTCCGTAGTCCGTAGTTCGTAGTCCGTAGTCTGTATTTTATACTGACCGAGTCTAACTCCCAAGTACAAATATAGAGTTCTAAAGTGATGACGTCACTAAAATAAAAGTTTTGAAATCATGGTATATGATGCCATATTCTTATAGAGCATGCTAAAAGACGTCTGTTACAGCGAAACATTCAATTTAGGTTTTTTTTGGTTTGTTTCCCTTTGTTTTCTTTTAGTTAACTGTTTTCCTGTTTTTTGGTATTTAGCACTAGTTCATTAGTCGTTAGTATTCGTTGTTGTCCCCTTTATTGTTTGTAGGAACGCTTACTTCTCATTACTTCGTGTTGTTACGTAACCACTTGTGAAGCATTTTTTAGAATAAATAGGACCTAGGTCTTCGTTTTTTACGCCACCTTTTAAGTTTTCAAGCAGCAAGTTTTTTATCTCGTAAAGTCAGGACACCGTTAAGGTAAACCTTTCTTCGTATTATCCGTTCCGTCTTGTTTGTTATTTTTGGTTACCTATTATTTTCTATTACTAATTTCTCTATTTTTCTGGTTTATATGTAGTACCGTACGAGTGCAAGTTAAAATAAAGGATTGGTGCACGACTACGCGTGACTTCGGTTACAACGTCCTCATCCCAAAAATTAGCTCCGAATTGCAATTCCCGGTAGAGATATAAGGGATCAAAGTTTGATGGCATTCCATACAAACCCTTCAAAATTTGTTTCTGTTCCTTCAGTTTAGAACTGACTCAAAATTAGAGAGATTTATATGGGGCAGTATCAAATTTCAATCCTTCATATTTCAGCTGGGAATTACAATTCAGAGCTAAGTTTTGGCAAGGAATCTTTGTTAAGGATACTCCATTCGAAAATGGCGCCCAATCCCATAATTTCACAGATTTAATTTTTTGTGACGTCACACTTTAGAACTCTATTAAGGAATTCAAGTGAAGGAAACTTTTCCGAGTTTTGATTTGGGGATTGACCATCTCTTTTCCTCTGACCCGTGGAAAGAAAACAAAAGAAAGAAGAACAACAGCACTTTGCATGCCTCGATGTTAGTGAGCTAGACGACCTCGTCGAGGGAGCTCAAACGAAGACAACAAAATACTATGCAACAAAATACGCAGTAAACGTTTTTCAAGGTATTTTTTGAATTTAATTACTACAATATAATTCTCAAAATCACATTCTGTTTTTTAAAAAAGATGTACAATAAAATTAAACGCGAACTATATGCTACAGACCGCGAATCCAAAATCTGTTCAAATCAAATTTTACACGGCCGATCGGTTGTCGTGTTTTGGCTGTCATATGTTCAAAATATGACCATTACATGTAAAACTTGGAAGAATGTACCAGACTCACCAGAATGATGGATTTAATGCCCTTCGACCTAACTGCATAAACGCAACCCTGCCTGCTTGTGCTGTGATTCCAAACCAGCAAAACTTCACAAGGCACGATGAACCATTCAACTTCTCAACTATCTTCTCGGGCTGCCATATCGGGCAAGTTCGCGTTACTTTCAAGAGCGATCAAGCACAGTGATTTCATCTTGAAATTATTTCCTTACAGAGTCGTAAATATTTTGAATATTTCTTCTGCTTTCACCGAACTTTAGGCATTTCGCCGAAAGATTTAGAAGGACTCAAAGCTGATATCGCTTTCATTCACACAGCGCTCGCTTGCTCACTGGCGAATTTGGCAAACATTTTGACTTTTGTAACGCGAACTTTCATTGTTCGTTCGTTATCAGATGCGCATTTTGATTGGATAGTAGGAAAGATGATTGTCTCGGGTTTGCATAACTGTCTCGAATTCTCCCAACCCCTCTCGTGTTTATATCTGCCTATGCAAACACGGAAAACTTTTTCTATTGCTTAAATATTACGCTTAGGTGAGCCTTCCGATCCGCGAGCCCAATTCAATCTCGAGTCACGAGTTAACCTCAAGTCAACCTCGAGTCAAGCCAATTTTTTTAATTTGTCCCCCAAAAATATAGACTTTCTTAGCGGTTAACAATTAAATAACAGACTCGCCCGGATGGCGGCTTGCACTATTTTGTAGTCTTACGCGAAGAACCTTGGGGTCGGGGTGTCACGAAAACTCGGAGCTCAGACCTAAGACCTCGAAAACTCAGACCCCTTGGAATAAAAGAGAAAAAAGATTTAAACTCGTCTCAATTCGTATCACCTGAGATGTGTTATAGTCACGCAATATTCACATGCAACAGCCATAAAGGAACGAGATATTTATCGTTTTCACGTGCGGTAGGTACTGTCTGACTCTTTTTAAAACAGCTTTATTTTTTCTCTAAGTTAGTACGCGCGCTGTGATTGGTCAATTTAGCGGGCTCTCCTGCACGGAGAGTTTTTTGTTGTTGCTAAACTGTTGCGTGATTTATCACCAAATTTTCTCAACTTATGAAGCAAATAATAGTTTAAAATTTTCTTTCACTCTAAATTATGCACTAAAGCGTGCTAACGGCTTAAAACGATTTCAAATTGACTCGTTTTGCTTTCGACCTGGTTCAGAAATTTGAAGCCGTTCCTCATGAATGGAAATCGTTCCCGAACCCGTCAGACACACAGTAGAGATATAATAAATATCTTACAAACCTCGTCCTCTCGGTCCGTACTGTAAGTTACGGATCCTTGTTTTTCCCCTAAGATTTATGGCCCGCGCGCTTCGTGCTTGGGCCATAAATCGAAAGGGAAAAAACTCGGTCCGTAACTTACGGTACGGACCTCGAACTCGGTTAGTAAGAGGGATTTATTGACCATTACATATGTTACATACAACAAGATGAATAACCGAGAAAATGAAATAAAAATACAAAGTGATATGAAGTGATAAGGTCAAAAGGGCAGGTGCGAACGGGACGCGAGGAGCCATGCGAGGCACCGCCCATGGAATAAAAATAAGATACAGATAATAATTCAAAACACGGTTAAATTTAAAAGACGCTGAAAACTAGGGATGACAGGGGCAGGATCGTACAATTGACCAGGTACAGGGATAGTATATATCAAAGTGGTTGAGCAGAAGGTGAAACATTTGCTCAGTAACAAAATTGCGGAAGAAAGCAGTGGTTGAAAAACTGGTAGGGGTGAAAATTTACAAATATAGTTCCAGAGCTTAGCAATACGATTAAAGTAAGAGGCCTGAGAGGGTTCCAAAAATTTGCATTCTATTTATTTGAAATCAATAGTTCGTTTTATTTTCGTGAAAAGATCATCGAGCAGTACTTTGCAGTACTTCTAGGACACATAGCTCTAAATCTTTTTTTTTAATTTAGGGCGTCAGAGTTTTCCCCCTGGTATCGTGTTCAGTCCACCAAACTATGGTAAACATGATCGCAAGTTACGTTATTTGCCGTGTCCATTGTAGGATTGTATAATCCAAATAGTGAGTGACATGAATCTAGTCAGTGACTATCTTCTGACTCAGAGAAAAGATGAACGATTTTAAACAGTTTTTATTACCGTTGTGCTGCGGATTTCCAAAAGCTCCTACATAATGTAAGTTCATAAGCCGAAAAGGAAGACAATTCAGGGTCTAAAACTCATTGCTTGTGAAATCTTTCTATTTAGCGAATCGCTTACAAAGTTCAGAAGTGTAATTGAATCTGACTCTGAATAAATTCTGATTTGCGACTACAAGACTTGAAACTGGAAAATGTAGCAAATGGTATTTAAGAAATTTCCACCGTTCCGTTACCAACGACGAAGTCTGCAATATCAGAACGGATTTCCCGCGGGAAAATTACTGTTCCATGAAACTTTGTTTTCGGCTCACCCAGAGATTTTGTGCTACCTAGGCGGGCCCACGGGTTGTTCCTGGATTGCAACCGAACGTCGAACGATTCAACCAACACTTTTTTTAACAGAGTTTACATGTACTGTTCAGATGTCTAGTTTCATTGTCTTTATTCACTATTACATTTTCCTGAAGTTATAATGGTTTTGAATTTTTCGAGCTTCTTGTCCTCGCCACGGGCGAGCTCCAAGCTCTGAACGCTCTCTTGGAATAACAGTTACTGATCTGACGTAATATTTTCCTGTTTAGCTGGTTCAGTTTTTTTTTGCAAGTAGCTTCCAAAGTTCAACCCTTGCAGTGTTTCATTGCCATGCACTCTACAACCTGCTGGCGAGCCAACTAAATTCACACTTGCTTGTAGAATATAAAGAACACCGATCCCAGCAAAATGACAGACCAGTGCACCAACTACCTTGTGTTCTGAAAAACGGAAGAGTAAATGATATAATCTACACATGTAGAATGGTGGCTCTATTTCGGAGGTACAATAGTGCACGTGTATTTCAGTTAAAAACCTTTTCACTCACCAATTTAGAACTTAGAAATACTAAAGAAAAGAAACAAGTCACTTCGTCATTCAACGCTTTAGCGAAATGTTTTATTTCAGTGAGAGGGGGGACTGTGGCCCGAGAAATTCTGCTCAGTAAAAAGATTTAGAAATTTGCAAGATGGTTAGTGAAAGCAGAAATGTTTTATTCTTCGTGACCCCATGTGTCAATTTCGATCATTTTTGTCAAATAACACCACTTAGCACCTCGTTCCCAGGGTCTCTCATCTATCGCCCCCTCCCTTGCTCCAGTGGGGGGGGGGGGGAGGGAGGAGCCTCTAGAGGGCGGGAGGTAGATGAAAGACCCTGGGAACGAGGTTGCTGAGCAGGTTGTCCTTTCTTTCCTACTGCATGGTTTACTTTATTGTATGTAATTATTTTTCAGTTTTTTTGCTGAGAATGAAATCAGTCCTTGTTCGCCCTCCATTGTGTTCTGCTTTGGCGGAGCCCACGCCGTTTGATTTAACTTAATCTGCCAGCAATCAAAAGATTAAAAGCTAAGAACATTTTTCAGTCGAAAATCTTCATAATTCGATTTATTCTTGCTCTATTAATTCTGCTCGTTTAGTCGTTCACGCAAGTTTTTAGGATTATAAGTGAGCCGTAGATAAGTCTATACGGATTCTTCTAAACGCTGCTTTAAAAAAACACTGACCTGGCAGTAGATAGATATCCATTAAGTGCCATATTCCTGCCCAGGAAGCCACCACTCCGAAACCAAGAATGTACACAAACACTTGTTCCAGCGAGCGGCTCAACAAAGAATATGGCGGAGTGAGTTCAATGGTTATAATGAACTCACTCAGGCAATAGCACATGATCACCACAGCATACCCCAGGCCAGCTAATGTAACCCACGATATAACATAGTGGGTTGGGGAAACCATTGTAGTGACAAAAATTAGCCAAGTTCCTCGCCAGTAGCATATTACCGCAGCTCCAATTATGAACACAGTGATAAAACTGTTTAACATCCTGGTGGTGATATCAGCACAGGCAGTAGTTCTGATCCTCAAATATCTCTTTCCTTCAAGAATACTTTTCGATAAATCAATGTGTCCTTCGCTGGCACAGTAGCCAGGAATTGCGATGATACTAGATGACGTTTTTGTACATAAAAGGATTAAGAATCCAACAACATGAGAAACAAAGGCGCTTGTTAGAGCAGTAGTCGTGTAAAGATCTAACAACGTCCACAGTCCTCTCCACGATGATACGCTTAAAAAAGCCAGAGGATAAAACAGAACAAGATACAATACTTTGCTCGCTTTTCTTTCATCTAAAAATTCTTTTATATAATCCTCCACCAAAATGAGCAAGAATGTCAATCCGAAGCTGGCTGTGAATGTCAACGAGGCACTCAGAACTTTGTCGGCTGGAAACACGAACAAATCTAAAATGTACCATGTTCCTCGCCAATAAATTACAACTGTTGGCGTGATGACGCATAAAATGATGATCAAGTTGAGAAACTTTTTACAAAGCAATAAGGAAGACCTTTTGAAGTGTGAAGACATTTGCTATTGTGAGTCAAAGGGAGATATTCTGATCTTCCCAGTCCAATACTTTCGCATTCGAAGAAACTAAAAAAAGAGATAAAATATAATTAGAACCAATATTTGCAGATATTTGCCATATTTTGACAGTGACATCCACTCCTCTCAAGGCGGCTGCTAAATTTAATTTTATTGAACCATTCCCCGGGGTAGAAGTGACGTTTTTGATTAACCTAAAATATATTATTGAAGCGCACTTGAACTGTTTCCGATCCTGAATATTGCAAGGCAATCTCTGAAAACAGGTACAATGAAAATAAAGGTTTTCGAGAAAAATTAACTATCAAGAAAGGAACTTTTCTGCGGAATAGATGGAAACTGTCATTAGTCTTTATCAACACGATATACGGAAAGTTTCAGATGGAACGAACGTGATACTTTATTATCTGCATTATACTGGCGTCTGTAATTAGAACTTTGTCTTCCGGTGCACCTTTAATTTAGCTAATTTAAGAGTTAAATTTCATGAAGAATATGTTATTCCGGCATAGTTTAAATAGTTCCTCTTTTAAGATGACAATAAGAAGTTTGGGGTCTTTGAGACTTCCACAAAGAAAAAACGAATTGGTTACATTGCTAAGAATATACATGCAAAAAATTTTCAGCATGCTGATTGGCTGAGAGCACATCAATTAATCAATTAATCCCAAGTAGCGCAGAAAGTTGAAATTACATTGCAGTGTACATTATTGATTATGAAGTAATGAAATAATTTATTTTCTCATTGAATTTGGAATAAATAAGCACTCGTAAACTTTTCATAGGCTACAAACTACACTCGCCCTGTGGGCTCGTGCAATTTTGTTAGTCTTTGAAAAATTTACTTGTGCTAATCTACTCCAAATTGCTCTTGAAATCATTAGGCTATTGAAAAAAATTTACTCGATTCTGATTGGCTAAATTAAAAAGGACTGCAGCTTCCGCAAGCTTTCGCATACATCTTGCCGAAATGGTGCTAAGGGTAAACAACATATTGATAGTGTTTTGTTCTTGTCATACTGTACAGCCCATGGTTGGATGAAAAATATTTTCTATGCAAATTGCAACCAAATTTGATTTCGGTTTGTTCTTCAGAGCTTTGGCAGGTATGGCGAGCAAGCCTGTAGCTTTCCAGACGCGGTCTGTGATTGGAGAACGAAACAATAGATGTTACAACAGAAACAATGCCCCTAGGCCTGATAACAAAGGAAGCTACAGGCCATACGGACGAATGAAAATGGAGATCTGGAAGAGCTACAGGATCACTGTCAGGATCACTGTCAGGGGCCAAAATTGCAAAATGTTGCTCTCCTGTCTAGTTCTATTCATAAAAAAAAAAAAACAGAAAACATGTACCGTGTTTCTATCGAGTTTTAGTAAAAATCTACTAGCGTTCTATCACTATCGGATTGGCTACGCTACTCACTATCTATTTAACAATTAGATTATGAGCTCGAGATTTCTATCGCGTGATACTTGACGAGGGCGCAGCCCGAGTCAACTATCACGCATAGAAACCGAGAGCGAATAATCTAATTGTTTTAGTATAAATCTACTAGTCGTTCAAAACTTTATCTGAATCCTCTTCACAGGCACTTCGAAAGCGCCATGAAACGGCCTTCATTTTGCGGACAAGAGTACACAAGGTCCAATATTGTTTTCTCTGATGATGAATGACGTAAAGCCGGTTAGCCCCTCTAGCTTATTAGTTAAATTTGCGGATGATATTACAGTCAGCATCCCTGTTCGCGCTGAAGATAGCAACATAGCCGAGTCTGAAGTTAATTCAATAATGGAGTGGGCTGAAAAGAATCAAATGACACTCAATCTGAATAAAACATGGGAAATGTTACTAAAAAGTAGTAGCCCGAAAGTTCCACCAGCTCCTCTTGCTATTGTGGAGCGTAAAACCAAGCTCAAATTGCTTGGTGTTACATTCGAGGCTGACCCTGTGAACTGGGACACACATATTGATCACGTACTTATTAAGGCCAGTAGTTTTTTGTATATTTTAAGAGTTTGTAAATTCTATGGCTACCCTAAGGAGCAATTAGATCTGCTCTTCCAAAGTCTAATTATCTCAGTCTTCACATATGCTATTGACTGAGGTGTGGGGTTGCTGTTATTACGATAAATATCTAAAGAGAATTGACAAACTCTTTGCTAGGGCATTTAAGTGTGGATACTGTTTGAAGAAATATAGTATTTGTGATATTTTAACCACCAGAGACAGCAAATTATGGAACAAGATCACACCAAATACCACTGCATTTGATGATCTCTTACCGCCGAGACGTCCTAAGCATTTACATATTACCTAGAGTTCGTACTTCACGTTTTAAGGACGTTCGCGCCTAAAAACTTCCCACGTACAGATTTTTTTAAGACTTTGACTGCAGGTAGAAAATGATAAGATTAGATTAAAAATGTGTAAATAAATCGGTGGTCACCGAACTCGTTTTGACCATAAGGCGTAACACAGACCACAACATTTCTAGGATTTCCAATCATTCGAGGCGATTCTGGCCGGATTCATTACTATCGGCATATATTTAAGTTGAAGAATCATATCTAAGTTGTGTGTGTTTAACACAGCGTATATAGGCCTATTTGATAGATCTTTGCTACATATGTCATTAAATCAGCTAAAATTAGCCTTAAAGACTACAACTTCTAAGTCACGCACACCTGAATCAATGTACCAATTCGACCCTATTTGAATAGTATATGAGAAATAATTAAAACTTCCCACTTACAGATTTTTTTTGCTTTTTAGTATAATGGAAAGAATCAGAAAGGGAAGTGATCTGCCGAAAAAAAGTGGGGGTCACCAAACACCCAACGAAAATATTCGCACACCAAGTTTACGCAAAGATCATCAGCTCTATATTTTGTTGAGTTTTCGACTCTGTGCGCGCGCTTGAAAATGACCTGGCATGCGCGTGTCCAATGAATAGCGTGCGCACTAGAGATGCGCAGTAGCAATGGGCGCGAACGTCCTTAAATCCACTTTTGTAAACAGATGTCTTTTTAGCATAGTCTGCCATTAGTAGCTAGTTGTAATTTATATCTTTATTTGTTTCATTTTATATTCATTGTAAATAAGGAACGGTTGATGCATCATTAGTGGTTTTTAATAAAGACTATTATTACTATTATTATCATTATCATTATCACTATTATTATTATACTGCTACGCTACTCACTATCTATCACATAATAGATAGTGAGTAGCGTTCATTTCATTATGCCATATATACAAGATTATAACAAAGGCAGTATAAGGTATAGAGAGAACGCCAACTGCGCCCTTGTCAACTACCACGCGATAGAAATCTCGAGCTCATAATCTAATTGTTAAATAGAAAACGAGTGGAAGTTTGGGAGAGCGAGAAATGCTATGGGAACACGAGCCGCAGGCGAGTGTTTCACAGTTTTTTCGAGTTCTCCCAAACTTTGAGTGACGAGTGTTTCTATTTAACAATTAGATTATGAGCTCGAGATTTCTATCGCGTGATACTTGACGAGGGCGCAGCCCGAGTCAACTATCACGCATAGAAATCGAGAGCGAATAATCTAATTGTTTTAGTATAAATCTACCAGTCTTTCAAAACTTTCATCTAAATCCTCTTTGCAGACACTTCGAAAACACAAAGAAGCGGCCCCCAGCGCACTCAATAGAACGTGAGTAGCGTAGCCAATCAGAGGACGTCATTCGTGATAGAACGCTAGTAGATTTATACTAAAACTCGATAGAAACACGGAGTACATGTTTTCTATTTCTTTTAGAAAACATCGCGACAAGAAAAAGGAAAACAAGTTGTTAACTTTGATTATCAAAATGTAAATTCTCTTTGCTTGCGCCATCACTACGCAGCAGCGTGTGCTAGTTCTGTCTCCATCGAGTTATAAAAACACGATTTTTAACCAATCAGCGCGTGTATTTTCTAAGGACTGTTTTCTAAATGGTTTTAATGTATGGCTTTAAAATATGTAAATTATATGGTATAGCTCTACGCATGCATGCAGAGTGAAATCTAATCGCCAAGCAATTGGGAGTGAAAGCTAGATAGGCAGCTTAGCTTGAAATCCCGACTCAAGATCTGACTTAAGATCCAGACTCGATATCCGACACCTCAGGTATTCAGAGAGTCAAGCTTGGAAGTCGAACGAGCACTTATGGTCTTTCGAGTAGCGGAAATGACGCCATACAAGAAGATACCAAGGAAATAAAACAAAACTAATAAAGTAAAACTAAACATAAACCAAATAACACAAACAGCGGTGATAAACATTGTATTCCAACGCATTTTTACATAGAACTTAACGTTTCGTATGCTAATCAACATACATTTTCAAAAGTGACGGTTACAATTTTTGAAAACTATATATATATCGTAAACATAAGAGGTCTGGAACATTTCTCAGTCTAGGTTCCAGACCTCTTATGTTTACGATATATATATAGTTTTCAAAAATTGTAACCGTCACTTTTGAAAATGTATGTTGATTAGCATACGAAACGTTAAGTTCTATGTAAAAATGCGTTGGAATACAATGTTTATCACCGCTGTTTGTGTTATTTTCTTAATCAAGCTACGATGGCCTAAGAACAAGAGTTTAAACATAAACCCTTTCTACGTAGGTTA
>CM042747.1:2827588-2872588 GCA_022496165.2 Catalaphyllia jardinei
GAGCGAAAGCTTGACTTACAAAAGAGTGTATTGTCCAGCCAAAATCCTAACCAAATGGGGCGGGTTGGGAGGAGGGGGGGGGGGGAGATGTGTGTCCTGTGTGTATTTATATGTGCTTTATTGTCTCGATCCCTTGTCACGCCTCGCCATCGATTCGTCATGATGCATGAAGTTGATACATACAAGGACAGATTTTAAGTTACACACCACAACTTGACACGACTTAAAGAAATAAAGGTTATAATGTAAGACTTGGAACGCGCAGATAGATCATTGACTACGTAAAATGTCATTATCACCAGAATGTGCCGCAGCATAACTATCTTTTAGATACCCTAGTCCTAATCGTAATATCCTAATAAACACATTTTGTCTATGGTGGCCATAGCTCGTTCGCGTGCCCGGTTCACGTGCCTGTGAGATATTTCCTTCAAAGCTTAAATATAATCAAACGTTCACCTTTCTTCGGACCCTTGCTGCCGCCCTTCTCCAGAAAAAGAACAACACAGACCATCGCAGCTTAGAGAATTACAGTATCGGAAAACGGGCACCGTTTATTTCCAGTCTGTTAATGATTGACCGTGCAGTTTTTCGAACGACGTCTGTCTGGAAAAACAGAACCGGAAATACTTCTTGGCTCTATGACCAGCCGCTCTTAATATGTGCTTTAATTTGCAAGAACTATTGCAACAAAGATTGCCGTTGTCGCTGCTGTTCGGGAAAGCAACCCGCGCTTGTCCTCCAAACGCTACATACAAAGAAGACTGACTGGACTAGAGAGAGCGCAGGAAATCAAGCCTAAAATACTTACGGGTATTCAGCGAGCACCACAGTTACTTGCCACACTGTAATTTATTTTCACAACAAATGTAAGATAAGATTATCTCTGATCTTTTTTGTCGATTTCTTCGTCAAACGTTTCATGGCCGATGTTATCAACGAAACAGTATTACAACTATATATTTTTCTCTGTCAAATCAGGGCCTCACTGATTTCTTGAAAGCTCAGGAAACGTTTCGGGCCCGTAAAACCATAGCAAAAATCGAACCTTACGAGTACAGAGCTGTTTTATTCACATATTCTTAATATGAACAGACGTTTACTTCATACAAGAAGTTTCAGGCGTATACACTTCTCCGTTTTTAGACAAAGATGAATTAAAAATCGCTTTACGGGCCCGAAAAGTCTCCGGGGTTTTCGAGAAACGGGCCCCAGGTTACAAACTCCCCTGGTAACACGATTGACCGCGCTAGAAAAAGTGAAAATATTCTTATAATTTCTTAAGAGTGTTGGCTGCTGATATTTCCTTTCTCTCACTTCTCTCGTTTGATTGATTATTGGTCACAGCAAACCAAATAATTGTCTGCCGTTGCAAGCTCCTTCCTTCTGTTTACATCCTTGAATCAAAAGCCCCGGAAACAGGGCTGTGGGAATTGAAAACAAATTTTAAAACTAGTTCAATACAGACGGCACAACGCCCAGCTGAAGGCAACGTGAATCTCAAGCATGCCAAGATCAGGCAAGTGCGCCAATTCTTCCATAAAATGTTCTCAGTGTGAAACAGTTTCTTCTGGGTGCGTAACAGCTACCATCGTCAAACCCGTAACTGAGTGGCAATTTGCATCAAAGACTTGAGTCCTGGCATGAACGTGCTAATCTCCGAGAAACTACCGCTGGATATAAGCCTTGTGTGAGCCATCAGGCCACGAGGATAATCTGATCCTTGACAAGCTGAGAGAATAAACAAGAAAAACCTATTGAAACGACAGTTAAGTTACACTAAAAATGCTAAACACCCTTTTTTGATTAAGGGCAAAACTTACAAAGTGACAACTGGACTTTTGCAGTGACAATAAATTAACCGCTTGTCTTATCAGATTGAATAATCGAAATCTAGAAACTCACCCTGTGCTATTTCATGAAGGCCCTCTAAGATAGGATTTGACATCTGCAACGATAAAAAGAAGAAACATTGTCATGGTCATTACGTTGATTGCAACGTCAGATTGGCGACATACAAAGAGGATGAACAACAAAGAAGAACTTTACATTTATTTATTTACGAGGCTTTCAGAACTTTGGCACTAGAGGTTACGCATATTTTGCCTTGCCTTTTGATCTCTAAGTTTGTCATACAATGCTTCCAGTCGTTTCGAGACATCGTCCAGTTTACGCTTTGTATGCTGGAGACAAAAAACAGAATTGAATGGTTAATCGAAGAAGGGTTAGAAGACTAGACCCGACCTATGCAATCGAACAGTTCGGCAATCGAACCCAATCGAACATCAATCGTTCGATTGCCGAACTCAATCAAACATAGTAATTGAACTCACAATAAAATTTTGCTAATCGAACACAACCGAACGTTCGGTTACCGAACGATTGGTAATCGAACCCAATCGAACGTTCGAGTACCGAACGATTGGTATAATCGAACGTTCGATTTAACGAACGCCGCATCGCATGATAGGCACGTGGTATTGGAAAATTCCGAAGGTGAAAGTGAAATCACCGCTAACTCCCTTCCCTTTTTACGCGGCTTTTGCTGTGCACTGAAACCTAGGACTGAAAGTACCTTAACAGTCATCGAAATTGCCTTTTATTTGTTTTGTTCGAACATTGACATTCTTGCAGTATGATGTTCAGTTCCCGGTTATAGGTGTTCGAACGATTGGAGTTCGATTGGGTTCGATTGTTTTTTTGTTCGGTTTTGTTTGATTGGATAGGTCGGAACTAGACCACCATCTTTAACAACAGCTTTATTTTTTTATCCCTTATTCAGTGACATACATAATAAATAAATAGTTTGAAATAATAAGGGTAACTGACAGCCTGAAATAACCCGAAGTAATTATAAATGCCAGACTGCCAGTTAATTAATTGTTTACCCAAACGCAAGATATCTTGGTGTAGCCGGCAAACACTTGACCCCAGGAGCGGATCCAAGAAAATCATTGAAATAATGACGCCTCCTTTAATAATGTTTAGGGGGAACTAGCCTTGCATACACGTAAAATATGATTTCTTAAGGGCGTTTGGGTTGGTTAAGGTGGCTGAACCTTGAAGGGGACATAATGTCCTTTTGTTCTTCACCTGTATATATATGTTATATACAAATCTTGAAATAAATAAATAAATAAATAAGTTGAAAGGTGAATAGGAGCGGGCTATATTTGAGCCACAGCATGCATACAAACGAAATGTTTTGTTTCTGTCAGTTCCAGTTCTCTGCGCTCCTACTTTCCATGACAAACCCTCCTTTCGATATCCAAGATAACAACCTGTTACTTCCACACGTTCCAGCATCTAGTGTAGACAAAGTAACGCGGCGACCACTCACCGGATTGTTAGCAGTGTTTTTACATCTCTCAGCCAACCCATTGAAAGTTTCTTGAAGTACCAGGTGCTCAGATGGGATGGGGCCTTTCATGACTGGAGGAGGCTCCTAAACAAAATGGACCAATCATATATTTTACATCACCCTGATACGGGGTTCGCGCTCATAATAAAAATTGAAGATCACGCGATCTTGTCATGCAATACGCATACTGCAGCCCAAAACTCGAGGCACACAAAAACTTGTAGTAACAAATCCACGACACCGAGAACTATGCACCGAGAACTTACGGTGAATCTTTTTTTGGTCTAGTTACAACGCCTTCTATTTGCTGGCAAAGTTACTGGAAAACTACTCAACTTGTTCTGGAATCACACCATAATATTTGGCGGCTTGAAATTTCTACGTAGTAGATAAAATATGAGCGGGAGATCTGTATGGGCGTTTACAATGGCGAGCCGATAGGCGAGCCATTGTAAACGTTCATACAGATCTCACGCGAATATTTTATCCTACTTGGGAAATGAATACATTAAATTGAATGCAAAGTATTGTTATGGGATTTGTTCATTGGACATGCATGCCAGAATGCCATACACATCGGACGCAAATATTTTCACCTACTTGCGAAAGGAAAACAATAAATTGAATGCAAAGTATCGTTTTGTGACATGGATGCCAAAATGCTGTACGTCCCACAGGAGACAGTTGTTGGGAAAGGCAGGATTGCCTCGCAAGACAGCACATTGTCTTCGTGTTACCTGTGCTACTCGTTTGTTTCAGAATTCAGTAGAAGAGAAATTGGCGAGGGAAAGAACAGGACATAGGTCCAATGCACTTTTCGGTTATCAAAAGGCTAGTGACGAACAGGTCCAAAATGTAAGTAAACTTTTGGCACCGGTCAATGACTCGCGAAAGTCGGGTCAAAGTGAAGCGACTGAGAAATGTAAAGAGTCTGAAACAAATACTCAAGTGCTTGAAGATTTACCAGACAGCGATTTTGATTTGTCTGATGATATTTTGGCTTCTATTCCAATGCCGGAAAGCACAATAAGTTATAATGAAAACAACATCTGTACAAATTCTGTTTTCAATAACTGTACAATTAATTTCGTAGTTAAGAAGTGAATAGTTCCCTTAATGTATTGATTGCTTGATGTTTACTAGATTGTTCAGAAAATAGCCAGATTGTGGAAAAGTTTCATAGAATAAAGTTGATGGGTAAATAAAATTAAACTCTATGATGAAAATATATCCATTTTGTTATTCATTTTAATCAGTAGAGGTCTGTATCAAAAGTTAATGAATACTAATTAGCTGAGCAGGAGTCTGTATCAAAAGTTAATGAATACTAATTAGCTGAGCAGGAGTTTGTATCAAAAGTTAATTCTACTGTTTAATAATTCATCAACCCCAGCCTTTCCCTGCTACCTATTCAATCCCTCCCCGAGCTTTCAGACAGTTGATTTGTATTGGGGTTTACAGTTGTGTACATGTGATCTGAATATTGTGCTGGGATTGGTTTGCACGCTCATGAATAATTAATGAATTTTACAAATGATGTAAGAGTGTGGATGGGATGATACTGAGTGATGAAGATGGCATGTGGTTGAAAAAAAAATACGGATTTAATTGAAATGCTCATTTTAGTTTTAAACTATAAGATTACATTGAGCTGATTAAGATGTTCTTACAAGAATAGTCATTTACATTTTGTTATACTATTGTCAAAGAAGAAGTCATTTGGGACATTTTCTTGAAAATTGAGAGTAGTTCAAAGTCACATGAAATTAATTAAAATGAGACGCAAAAAGGTGCTTAATAGGAAAGAGAACCTAGCCATAAACATTTCATAAGTCAGTTAAGAAAATTTACTGTCCTGCTTCAATGTGCTTCAGTTAAGGGTTGATCATGGACTCAAAAAGCTCACTACATTGCGACTACACTGTAGAACGATTTTCTTTTTGTTATACTCCACACGATATAGTTGAAACAATAACCCACAATCAATTATAGCCAAACAATTGTTATTTTATTCTTTTAAGACAATGATCTGGCCACTAAGTAAAATGTTAGGGGCCACGATAAAACTGTCTTCAATCAGTCAATTAACAAGCATAACAGTTTTATGTTTACATCATAGGCAGCATAACGATGGGGTGAATTAAATCTCTGAAGTGCATTTTAGCTCATGAGAGTTTTCATTAGTTAAAAGGTTTTACAGCGTGTTTAAGGTGTTAACCGGTGCTGCTAAGTTTACCTGTGCAGTTATTACATGATATGGATGTGGCATGGTGGCATGCGGTGATGGCGGTGGAGAGCCATCATGTACCTGAGCACGTTGCTGAGGAGTAGTATCCCCATAACTTGGAGGTGCACCTGGTGGCCCACTCCCCTGAGGCATCATAGGAGGCACACCTGGTGCAGGGGGTGCACCTTGAGGCATTCCTGGAAGAGAAAACCGAATACCATACATGTGACACAAAACATGCACAGGTACCATTACAATTCCACTTAGTGCCCAGGCAGTGATTATCGTTTGTTTCCGCAACTCAAGACGGCGCCCAATAGCGAAGCGCACAGTTTCTAAAAATAGATTACATCTCCAGAGACCCCCCACATGACTCAGACAAGAATTGCAGTTCTAAAGAAGGTTTTTTATGAGCGCGTTGTCTTCTAGACCAGAAAATCCGGCAAAATAGGAAAGATTGGTGGTCTAAGATTATGGTAGCGAAAATAATGTCATAAAGCAAACACTGCTGCCGTGGGTAGTGTAAAACAAACTTCGAGGTGTCCAGAAAAGAGCATAAGTGTCACAAATTGCACGAAGATCTAACAAAACCGCAGTGACATGCGGACAGATCCCAGTCCGGCAGTCGACTTTTAGCGAGGCGGTTGCGACTAACCGATCAGAATACTCAGTGAAACGTGTCCCGAAGAAACCTATCTGTTGTTTATCCTGTTCTTCAAGAGAAGACTGATCTTATGCTAGAAATTCCCAAACTCGACCAGCCGAGCAGCCCGCTCTACAAAGCAGAATTTTGTGTTCTGTTGCAATTTGGAGGACCATGATATTAATAGAGCCATTTATTCGACCGCATAAACAAAGCTGTGACCGAAAGCAGATCTCAACTGCATATATTTCATAGCTATATGCTTGGTGCGATACGTGTACTAAATAGCGCAGCGAGTAAAACTGTTTTTTATGTGCGAATACGGAGTGGGCCAGTTTCATCACGGCAGCGAATCGGATCGACGGTAATTTGTTTATGAGCTACTTTTTTACCTGGCTTGCCGACTTTCTTGTGGGTGATGCACCTGAATGCCGGGTACAATAATAATATTTTTCTCTGTCATGGAGGTAAGGAGTGTGTTCGTAAACAGTCTTCATACATGAGTAGCCCATCATATTTTGCCGCGTTCCTTCAAACTCCGTAGCTTTATTATTCTAAGGTACATGTTGTGGGTTTTCTCCAACATTTTAAACTAGATAGGCCATCAAATTGGGAAATTAGTCCCTGAGTATCGCGTGGAAGAGTTTTCGAGCGCCGTTGTTCCATACGTCGCTCTTAATGAAGTCGCCCATGAAATGGTTTGTTTGTCTGAGTCAGGACGGGGGGTAAATTTTCGTGACGTCATCTGTGAGCTTCGCCATTGAAAGGGGCGTGTATATCAAGGACAGCACAGTAGGTGTAACACATAACTACCTACCAACTGGAGAAGGTTGCTGTTGCTGGTGCTGCTGTGGCTGCTGTTGGTCTCCTGCTCCAAACAGGGGAGCAGTGATAGGAGCTGGAGGGGTGAAAGCTGCAGTCTGTAAACAAATCACAACATCTCTCATTGACAAGGAATATCACATTGAAAGATAATTAAGTCAAATCAGTCTTTAAAACAATCTCTACTGTCGACTGTAAGTTGCTTAGTCAGGTACTGTTTGTGTGAGAAGGATGTGTGAGGATTTGGTCAAGAAAAACACATCTTAGGCAAATACCATAGGAAAGTTATGCACAAGCACAATGATATGAGATATAATGGATATTTCCAGCCACATTGTTATTCCAAGCAGCTAAAACAATATTCTTAAGTTTCAAAATTATTGCATTTTTTCAGTCTTCTTTTTATTCTCTCTCTCTGGTAAAAATAAATGTTGCTCTTGTTTATGTTGTCAGCTTCCAGCCCTTAAGAAGAGTAGGAACCAAGATAAAGAAATAATGTAATAATGTAACCAACACTAAGGTGTCTTACCTGCTGTTTCTTGCCTCTCATCATGTGAGTGTCCTTCCAGGCACCTGTGAGTGGTGGTGGTTCTGCAAAATAAATTGTGACCTCCATTAAATGCACTTTATACCATGCTAAAGAAATCACAGCCATTCATGCATGTACGCCTCCATTGGTCAGGGTCGACCATGGGTAAAGCATCCTAGTCGTGTGCTAGGCTGGAGCATCGGCGACTATGACTGTGAAGACCAATGCGTGAATGGCAGTCCTTGTTGCAAGTGTTACATGTGCATGCTGGCTGTTGGACAGAGCTGACACAAAGCTTTCTGCGGGCCCGCCTCTCTGTGGCGGCTTGTGTCAGCTTGTCTTCTCCTGTCAGCCATTCACAATACAGGAAAGCCATCATATATTTCATAGTATTACATCATCTGCCACACGTGCATGTGCCACACGTATTTCACATTGTGTTGGTCACTGTATTTTCTGTGGCATGGTAAAAGATAGTTCTGCAGCACTCTCATGTGACATATCCCTTTTGTCACTGGTGCAAGTGATTAATACAGGCCACTTGTGGGATATTTCATGGTATACTACTCAAAAGCATTGCATAACTAGTATTTTACTCAACTCAAAAACACTATCATTACCATTATCTGAAGGAACTTTGATTCACAAGAGTAAAATACAATCAGCTGTTTATCATACCAGTTGGAGGAGGGCCTGATGGAGGGGGTGCTGCTGGCCCTGCTGGTGGAGGTCCAACTGAAGGGGCCCCAGTAGGGGATGAACCGGAATAAGGTGCCCCAGGAGTGATTGAACTTCCTGGATTAAAAATCTGTACTGGAGGCTGCTGACCTTTCATCTGCATCTGAGCACCATACTGTCCAGGAGTTGGTACCTGGGTTGGTACAGTGTTGGTGGGCTGAGGCTGGTACATCGATACTGGAGGAGGTTGGGACCATGAAGGCTGCTGAGCAGTGGGTGATGGTTGTGGTGGGCCACTGTAGTAAGATGTCTGGGTAGGAGCTGCCTGATTGAAAGAAGGCTGAGAGATGGTTGATGGTTGGGGTGCCTGTGGCTGGTAGGCAGCTGGGTTGTAGAACTGTGTTTGTGGTGGAGGTGCAGAGGGTTGATAAGCAGGGATGGGTGCTGGGGAAGGCTGCAGTCTTTGTTGTGGCTGGTAGTGTGTTTGCTGTGGTTGCTGTTGTTGAGGGACAGCATGGCCTGGCTGTTGTTGAAACTGAAATGCAAAGAACCATTTCATGATCAACATACCAGAATAGAATATTGTCTAGGAGTGAAATGAGGATGCACTTTAAAAGTTGCAAAACAATTGCTATTTTAAAGTATTCATCACTTTTATTCTTCAGAAATATGTATATACTTATATTTTTTGGCAACCTATTAGTCTAAGCTTGTGCTGGTTAACGAGGTTCTAACTTCAAGTCTGTAAATTAACCCTAATGTAACCATTCAATTAAAACTGCTGAGCAGTACTATCATAAGGTACTTTTTACTGCACTTTAAGTCCATGGATGAAACCCTAAAGTGGACCATTGAAATGAAAGCCACCAAGCAGTTCTTCGCACTTGTCTTTCAATATTCTGCAACACCAAATTAGCGCTTTTACTTGCCTCTCCCCCTCCCCTCCCCTCCCAGTGAATTCCCCAGAAGGTCATCAACTCACTGGACTGTTTGTACAATTCACATGAGCATGAACATCATTCTTTAATTCATCCATTTATTCTCTTTCTTCATTTTTGCTAACCTGAGTTTGAACCTGAGGAAGAGGTTCAGCTTGAACATCAATCCTTTGGAATGGAAAGGGTGGTGGAGCTGTAGCAGATGCAACATGGCTTGGAACTTGTGCATTGTACAGGCGATCCTTGAGAACTCCAAGACTTGCCTGCAAGAGATAACAAAAAATGCTGTTTACCTTTCACTGAAAGAAAAAAAAACAGTATACATGTACTTAAGTATTTAAAGTACAAATTACGATTTTATTGATAAAAGAATGCTTTCACAGTTTTACAATTAGAGAAATGTTATAGAAAAAAATAGAAATGTTTGTTTATAACAGACAAGTTTAAATTTTCTACTGAGAAAAGGGAAGAAATGCATTTCCAGGGAATTCAAGCAGTAATTCTAGCCCTGGCTAAAACAAAACAACAAGCTGGCCTTACCTGGTCATTCACAGCCACCAGGTATCCCATAGCAGTGTCCAAACATCCCTGAGCTGCCAAAATCTCTGCATACTTACTGTAAACAACACATCCGCAGTTGATTAATCAATCACAATTATAGCGTAATGTAATACAAAAATGCTAACTGGCAGCAGCAACTGTCTTGTTATGATAAGACTCTTTTTAAATGTACACTGTATATGGAAGCTTGCAGTGCAGATGGCAGCAGGAAGTTTGCTATCTACCTGAGTTTTTCAGCCAAAACAGATGAACCACTATCAATCAGCAGTCGACGTTCCCTCTCTACAGCTTTCTTTAGTATCATCACTTTTTCAATCAGTTCCTACAAAGAAACAACAAGAACTTAATCCAGCAATGACAAAACACTAGAATTGAAAGGTACCTAGTTGGCTTTAAGAATAACACTAAAGTTAAACTTACTTGCAGGGCCAGAGGTGAGGGCTCAGCTGGCATGTTTCTAGACCTAGCAACCAAAAAAAACATTTATTTACTTCAAGTTTAAGCAGCTTTCTCCTGCTAAAATTCTCTAATCAAACTAAGGCTACATGGCTTTGTTAAGTGATGCAACCAACAGTAACTAGGTTTTCCACTCTGTAGTCCAGTGACAGCAGATTAACTCCTTTTTAAGTACTGTATGCTGCAGTGGCGGATCCAGACCTTGAGCTAAGGGGGGGGGGGGGGGGCGTTTTCCCTTTAATAATTTCTAAATTTTTTTCCCTAGATCCACCACTGTGCTGTCCACATCCTCAGTGAAAAAAAAAATCAGTAGTCTGAATGCAAAAGAAGGAAATAAACGCCGTTAGATACTCACCAGCAGGACACAAATTTCTCAACATTTCCAGCACAGATGTAGCAAACCATGGCATTGGAACAGTGTTCATCACCTTCTTGCTCAAGCCTCTGCCCCAGTAGATCACACAGGGCAGTGAACTCTTCTGCCTTGGCATATGTCACCAGTGCTGCAAGGGCTTCTCTCCAGTTCTCCAGGACACAGCTTGCAACAATGTCACGCCAGTCACGATTCACTACAACTGACATGAGCTGAAAAAGGAAAACAAAGCAGTTATTGCAATGCCTACACTAATTATCAAAACTAAAAAACAAATTCAACATGGCTATATGTCAAAACCAGCGTTTAGTCTTAATATTGTGTGAGGAAGGAAAACTGAAAAACATATAGCCTGGAAAAAGAGAACACCATTCCGACCCTTGTTAAGATGCTGTGTTCCCGGGGGGGGGGGGGGGGGGTCAATTTTTGCTGGGGATGTGCCGCTGGCCACTCAGAACCCCTACCCCATTATAGTCTATTCTGTGGCTAATTACCCCATCTTAGTCACTTTTGGGCAAATGTAATTTTTCCCGATCCCAACTTAGTCACTTTCTGTTGATGCCTCTACCTAATAGAAAATGAATTGACACGTTTGTTAAATTGAATGTAGAACACTTTACTTTTCATCTACGATCAAACGCTTGCTAATTCAAAAGAAGATCCAAGTTGTGTTCCGGGTTGTGTTAACTTCAGTGGAGGATAGAATAGCCGCAAAATAAATACCGTAGCACAGATGATTTGTTGGACTTTGTTCTGGACCCAGGGGTTCCGCACTATTGTGCAAGTCATTAATGTTTAAGTTGTGATTTCCTGAACCGACGGAATTCAATGCGAGACGACTGTTAAATATTAAAAAACAGCACGCACCATTTTTTAACCACGTATCTTCCCTGCTTGCCAGAACTTTCTTATCCCAGACATCTCGAAAATGTGCGACCCCATTCTAGTAACTCTACTAAAAATGTAACCCCATTATAGTCAGTCCAGTCTTGAAAATGCGACCCCATCCAGCGGCACATCCCCATTAGCCTCTTATAAGGAAGTACCCCCCCCCCCCCGGGGCTGTGTTAGTGTACTGAGTTCTGGGTCAAGCAGTCTGTTCACAGGGAAAGACAAATTACTCTAACAGTGCCTCTCTCTAACCAAGTATTTGAATCGGTAGTAGTGAATGTAATGCACAGGGAACCCTGCAATGGACTAGCATCCCATGCACATGTGCAACTGGAGATAAATTTTTGCCCCCTGATGGACCACTAGGCTCTGTTGCATTACCCTACGTGTCCCTATCCAGATCTATATTACATGTACATACAGTTACAGCCTTGGATTATAAAATTAGCGTAACAAGATGTCTCTCTCAATATTTTGGAGATGGAATGCACACGCAATGAGAGATATTCAAGTCTGTGGAGTCAGAATAGTTCCCAGTAGACAAAATATGTTCTATCAGACAACAGAATACGAGGTGGTGACTTGTACCACTTACAGGGTTCCTAATGGCAACCCTAAAAGACAATCACACAAGTGTAACTTCACAAAACAAATGCCACAATTATTAACTATGATCATTGTAAACACACCCTTGCCACATTACTCTTGCTCTTCTCGAAGTATCTTGTCTGTATTCTTGCCAAGAGATCTGGACCACCAGCAATTGCAAGAAGGAAAGCATCAGCCTTTGAAAGAACATCAAGTAGCATTAATAGAACAATTTCGATATTTAAATTCAGCCTAAAAATAGACTTCAACACAAGGCTTTGAGGAATAAAACTCTGTAGTTATTGCTCCAGAGCCTCATACTGAGGTCTATTGATTTAGGCCGAATTCTAATATATTGAAACTTTGGTCTACTTTTACAACAAATTGTTAGCAAATAAAATACAAGAACAGCTGTATCAAACTCTCAAGGGAAACTAAAAATTATTAAATTTGAAATGGCAGGGGTTCAGATAGTTAATAATACATGGATCTCAGACAAAATTATCTGAATTCCACAGAGCAGAAAATCCAGGACAACCAGTCCAGGATTGCAGGGTTTTTCTGTACAAGTCAGTGGAAATGGAGGAGGGTAGAACACGACATTTACTTTCTGTTTCGTTGTTTTTCCCAGCTGTTTTCCACCTAGTATTTAAGATCATTTGCATGACGTATGGTTGCTACGTTACAGATTTACAGACTGCTTTCATTTTCCAGGCAATAATCCAGGCTCAATTGAGTAACATTTTGCAAGAAAACATGCAGAACGTTCACATACCATTCTATCAGCATGAAGACATACATCTACTGCTGCTTCAAAATTGCCAGTCAGCAGGGCTTGTGTGATGAGGCCATCAGTATCTGCAAGGAGGATAACGATATAAAATTACACTGCAGAGCAACTAAATCAAGAAGTAATTAACAAACAATCATCTGCATACTTAAAAACTGCAGTATATTCTTACCATCATCCGTGGGTATTTTGAAAGGCAAGCGTGGTCTCACAGGTTCACCAACACCTAAAAATAAGTATTTAAACAGCAAAGCCAGCAGCAGTTATCACATCTGAACAATCACAACTAATAGACTTGAGATAACAAACCAATCAGAGATCAAAGCAAAAGCATGTAACTGGCACCAAATGCCATCCTCCAGCACAACTGACCTAGATCAGCTCCTGTGTCAATAGACAATGGCCCTCCCGCTGCAATGACATCAAAGGCTGCAGCACCCTCACTGAGGCTACCAGCATCTGACAAAGGAGTCTGAAACAAAAGACAATTCTGATAAAACATAAATTCCAAAGGAGAAAAGTTACCCTAAAAATTTAATTAACCCAAAAATCAGAGAGCATGAAAATCTGACAGTCCAGTACAACTGCTTTCACTTCAGGCTACCAGACTTATGAGACCGAGTTTAATGTACACCAGGAATATCACATGAATTTTTCACAAAAGACATTTTGACAATGGGATTTCTGAAAATGGAAATCCTACAGTACATGATTCATTTTTATGGTAGTGCTATACTGCTTGGTTACAATACAATGAAATAAGTATGTACTACTAACATACCTTAGATTCAGCTACTGAGGGTGTACTCGCTCCACTTGAAAAGACACCTTCCCCTGACTTCCCACTTGCATCCTGTACCAACATTTAGCATATTAGATGTGGTTTAAGCAGATAGATTATGCCTACATTATGTTAAGCTTCCATTAAGAAAGCACCCAGTATGACGATGTCTTCATTTACAGGAGGAAAGGTGAGAAAAAAACAAACATTCTAAATAGCAAACCATCAATCATCTGTCTAAACAGTGAAACATTAAGTTTATTTAGCTCTGTAGTTTGTTTTTTTCAACAAAAGGGCCCCACTTTAGCAAGGGTTCAATATCAAACTGCCAATTAATGCTTGTTTATTGTCATGTTATAGTATTTTTTACTGGAGACAAAATGTAATGTCAAGTCTTTAGTAATGACAAAATCCCGGCCCTTCTTTAAGCAGAATTTCACATGAAAAGAAAAGTACAATTTTAGGTACTGGTACGTGCAAAGGCCAAGAATGAAATACAGGTCTTATCAATCAGAGTACAACAGATTGCATTAGATAATTGACAAAAGCGGCGCTCCAAGCTCACTTTTTCATTAAATCGCCTTTTGGCGACCTTCAAATGTAAAATGTTTGCCATAAAAAAATTCAGTCACAAAACCAAACAAACGTGAAGGGGATGGGAGGACACTTCATGACATAATGCACGAAGGGCTAATGCACCGAATGTCAAATTTACAACACTTTACTTTGCTACAGTAAGTTTACGCATTCATGTCGAGTTTCTGAACGACGAGAGGGGAAAAGAGAAAGACAGGTGATGCCGCCGCTTGTACTCTTGAATAAATTCGTCCTACTATTGATAATTTTTCTATTAAATTACTCTAATTATAATTATACATCGTACTCGCTATCAGCATCCTGATTGGCCAAAAGCCCCCTCTTTTTTTGAAAATTCACGTGATTTTGTGGACAAGCATGATTAGGGTATAATCTGCTATCAATTATATATGCAGATTATACCTCGCGCAGAGCGCGTAATACACCTTTGGCTAAAGAGCGCGAGCACTTGAATGGTTTCGAAAGATGGGTTTTGTGATATTGGGAATAATCAAGGTCTCGGCAAGTGTAATCAGTGGAGGCCAGAGGCCGAGGCTGATTACACTTGCCTCGACCTTGATTATTCCGATATCACAAAAACCTCATCCAATTATTGTTTATAATCTGTTGGTCGCCTTTCGCCAGAAGTTTGGTTGCCAAATTTTTTCCACTCACCATAGCAACCAAAATGGTTGCAGCTTGGAACGCTGAAAAGCTCAAAACACTAATTCCTCTGAGATTGCCACAAAGCTAGTTCAGAATTTTATTTCAGCGGCACATAAAGGCAATAATTTTTATACTCTACTTCATGCTCTTTAATATTTTCATTTTAAAAATGCTTGCTAGGTAATGTACTGATAGAACCAATCAGACTACTCAGTCAAATTCAAACCATAGTGAAACTTGCTTGCCTGATTAATTTTGACCCTAAATATCTGAATTTAACCACTCCTTAATTTGTAATGATAGCTACTTATCAGGTACAAAGTGAACTCTCTTACCCCTGACGTCAATAGCTTCATCTTTTGAACCAATTCTTCAGCATTGACACCTCCTTGGCCACTACTTGATGCTGAAGAAGTGTGCGAAGATGCAACCTGGCAAAGCAAAGACACATTAGACTCTTTAATTAAAACTCTTTGCTACAGCTGTATGAACAATTTACCCTACATATAGGTAGCCTGGCATTTTGAGGACTTTTCCCAACAACACCATTGGCCTGAAAGAGCAGGCATGAAGTTTTTGTCTGCATGCATGCACATACCTTTTTAGATAGTTCCATTGGATCATAACCAAGAAGTGTTAAGAAATGTCTCCTAGGTTCTCTCTCAAAGTTTATCTATCTCAGCAGAAAACAAAAGAAAGAACGACAACCAATTTGCATCTCAATAACTAGTATGATCAGTAAGTTAACGCAATGAGTAACAAAAACGCTCAAAATAAAAAATTAACTAAAACCTGACTGCTCACCTTCAAGAAACTCCAGAGTGTTCTTTCCAACTCTTGGGTACTGCTCTCCACTTTAGAATTACAGTACTGGATAAAACTTCCTGAAGCCAAGGCTCCTTCCAATTCATAGGATCTGTTCACAAGCTCCTGTTCTGTTGTAACCTGACTGATGTTCACCTAATAAAATTATGTTATAAGTTAGTACCATTTTCTATGGTTAGTAGATGTACTGAGCAGAATCCAAATACTCTAACAATATCTTTTCTCCCAGTTCTGAGATTCATGTTTTTTGAACTACATCAGGACAGTGAAATAATTGTTTGTCTTAGTATTCCAGGATAGATCTCTTAGCCATCAATAGTCATTTGTTAGCCCAGTTTTTTAACAACAAATAACCCAGGTCAAATCAAAGCAGCGTAACATGTGCCTTACCTTATAACTCGACTTAGTCGACTACACTAATCAATAATATACATTGCCACTGTCTCATGACTTTTTTTACAATATCATTGATCACTCAGGAGAATTAAACCACTATTACATTAAATCTGCAACTTAGCAGTCAACAGAGAACTTTAAACAAACCTGACTGGTTGGAGATTCCTTTGTATGTCCAAATGATATCAGCTTTCCACCAAACTGCAAATAAGAGAATTTGTTCAAAGTTTAAACACTATGTAACCATGAAGCCTTTCTGAAAAGCTACCCTGCATACATGTACAATGTAGCTTTCAGATAGCCTAAGTGTTCTGAATTTTGTTCAGTTCACCTTTTTTTTATTGGCTCTTTTTTTCAAGAATTTTTGACAAATCAGAACCATTTTGTTATAAAGAACAGCAGTTTCAGTCTGGTTCAAATGTTGTTGGCCCTTTGCACTGAATTAAATTTGGACACTATTAAAGATTTTCCGAAATGGTCTCAAGTTTAGGACGAATTCCACTCAATGTTCAAGCAATGAGTGTATGTGTTGCAGTTAACTTTTTTGGTCTCAGTTAATTTTATAATTACTAGTTAGTTTTTTTCTAGCTAGGTGATTTTATTTTTAACAGGTTCATATTTTTGTTCAACTGGGTTGAAATTTTCAAACCAGTCTAAATTGTGGGGAAGGGTGAGTCTGGGACCAATAACTTATTAGACCAACAAATATGACCAAATTTGCAACGATTGCTTGTGTGGCATAGTGGATATGAAGATGCACTTCAAAGTCAGAGATCTGGAGTTCAAATCCAGGTGAGTGCAAAAAAGAAACTGGGGGGGGGGGGGCCTAGGTCTAGGGTTTGGTCTCGGGATAGGGTTAGGGTTAGGGAGGTCAATAGGGTTAGAGATAGGAATAGGGTTAGGGTTGATGGTGAGTGTGTTATTCTTTTTGAGAAACACCCCCCCCCCTCAAAAAAATAAATAAATAAATAACTAGTAATTATAAAATAACCTAGTTAGAAAAAAAACTGACTAGTTAAATCATAAAATTAACTGAAACCAAAAATTAACCGCAACATATATAACATTATTTACTAAAAATCTACTCACAGCAGAGTACCTTTTTGAATACTATATAACACATCTCACTGTGTAATTCATTCTCTTGGTGATGCTGATATTAGATACCCAAGCATTCTCAAGTAATGTAATGAGAAACCTCCTAAGCATGCTTGATGCATGTGTTATTGTGTTTTCAACAAATGCAAAATGTCCATTTTAATTGAAATATGGATAAACTTTACGTTCAATTTTCTCTTGTGGGGTCAGCTTGACAGCATAAGTCTTGATATGATCTTCTTACCTTTATTCAAAATATTACCATGCTATGACATTTTTTTTGTAACTTTATTCTTTCCATTGTTGCTCAAATGTTCTGCAGAAATCATCTTAACCATGTACACATATTCCATGAGCTATAAAAGTATGCATAGTCATTCAAACTTACTGCAAATGTAGCTCCACATGGCCTGCGCAGCCACTTGGGGGGCTTCTTTAAGGGGGCACTGGCTGCTTTCTGTTGCTGCTGCTGCTGTTGCTGCTGTGCTTGATGGATTTGGGAAGTGAATGGGTCATCCACATCAAATGCACTCATCACCTGCAGAAAAAGAAGACAAGTTTAATTTGTACATTTAAAGAATCTCCATTTCACAAAACAAGTGACTGAAAAAAAAGATAAAATTAATCAGTTAATAATGTTGACTGTGATTTGCAATGATTAATATCAACAGGAAAACGAGAGTAAGGGGAAGGTTAATGAGGGTCTCAAAACATTGTTCTGGAGAATTCACACCAATTATATCACAAATACACTTTCTAGTCTTTCTGTACATGTATATGCAAAGTTGTGTACATGTTCTCCTAAATGGACATACAATAACATCATGTGGTAAAACCACTCATGGTTCAAATACTGTTATGATAGAAATTGGCAATAAAGATCATCTGCATTTACTCCGATTGAAACTCCAGGGCACTTACTTTTTGTTGATGAAAATCCTGGCCAGAAGCCCCTCCTCCCATGAGAGAAAACACACTGATATGTCCATCAAATGATGAGCTACACACCACTGCAGGGTTCCTGGGACACCAGGCTACATCAAAACTCCACTGAGCTGTGGTCGGTAGCTCATAAACAATCTGCGGCAAAACAACATTCACAGTCCATTGAAACACCACTAGATGTTTGGTATATACCTGATTTGACTATTCCAGGAAAACCAACATAAAAATACAGTCTTTACATTTGTAAATGTACAAGCTTGGTACAGTCCACCAGGAAAATCAACACATGGAGCCATTGAGCACTGGTACAATTGCATTGTCAACTCCAAATATTATTTTTAAAACATATTCTGGCGGTTACATATTAAGTATAGTATTGTAAAAGATTGTTATAAGAAGACTGCAACAGACAATAAGGGGTGAACACACACCATCAGTGTCATTTTCAAAGCTTCAATGCTTCAATTACCTCTCCTCCGGCTTCTTGCACATTTGGATTCCAGCACAGAATGCGATTGTCCTAAGAAAGACCCACAAAACTAAGCACTAACATTTATATATTATATCACCAAATGCAAAGCAAACCTTCTAAAAAGTAACTGCTAATAGAGTCCTAAAGTGATGACGAATGAAGAAATTTTTTTAAATTATGGGATATGATGTCATACACTGTATACTTATAGAGGATCCTAAAAGATGCCCTCATCCCAAAAAATAGCTCTGAATTGAAATTTCCAATGAAGATATAAAGGATCAAAGTTTGATGGCAATTTGTTCTGGTTCCTTCAGTTTAGAGCCGACTCATAATAATATTAGAGAGATTTATATGGGGCAGTATCAAACTTTCACCCTTTTCTTGGCTGGGAATTACAATTAAGAGGTAATTTTTGGCAAGGGCCCTTTTTTAAGGACACTCTATTTGAAAATGGCGCCAAATCCCACAAATTTATTTTTTTGTGACGTCACACTTTAGGACTCTATTCATTGTGGCTTCTGTTTTAGCATATATATTTGTGGTCTGAGCACAAAGTCCTTCTACATGTAATACCTTGAAATATTCCGTGGGTATTTTAATTATAATCATATGCCCTTAATAGTGAGTACCTAAACAAAGACAGGTAGGTGGTACAAGAGAACAGAGTTTCATCAGTGGTAGACTGCTCATAATAAATAAGCACAGCTCACAGCAGTATTCAAGATTGTACTTGCACAGAATCATGTACTTTACCTTGGCACAACTCATGAGTAAGTCGGGATCCTGAGGACACCAGGCTATCGACAGGATTCCCCTGGAATCATAAAAAAAAGACAGCGTTAAAAAATTAATTTTGTTTACGTTTTCAAGAGTTTAACAGATCAAATGAAAGGCTGGGGGCAAGAACGTCCCCTAGATTTTTTGCTAAAATCGAAAGTGGCAACCGCTCCAAACTTTGCATGCTGACTTGTTTATACCTGTAGAAAACTGCCTTGCACTTATTTCCCCTTGTTTTTGTTGCGTATTCCAGAAATAAAGTATGCAAAAACACTTGCATGTCACAGTCCGCGTCTTTTGGAACTGCTTTGTTACACAATACTATTAGCGGTGTTGTTTGAAGTTTTAAGTTTTTTCAAATGCTGACTTTAACTCCTAGGGTTAAGAGTTCCCAGTTTTATTAGAGGGTTAGGGTTAGGGTTACCGCTCGAAACTAGCGTTTGCCTTGAAGGTTAGGTTTACGGAACAAGGTTAGGGGCTAGCGTTTGGGGTCAGGGTTACGGGTCGAGGTTAGAGTTAACGTTCAGTGTTTTGGTTATTACTTAGGGCTAGCGTTTGGGGTCAGGGTTACGGGTCGAGGTTAGAGTTAATGTTCAGTGTTTTTGTTATTGCTTAGGGGCTAGCGTTTGGGGTCAGGGTTACGGGTTGAGGTTAGAGTTAACGTTCAGTGTTTTGGTTATTGCTTAGGGCTAGCGTTTGGGGTCAGGGTTACGGGTCGAGGTTAGAGTTAACGTTCAGTATTTTTTTTTATTGCTTAGGGTTAGAGCTAGCGCTCAGGGTTAGGTTTATTGCTTAGGTTTAGCACTAGCCCTTAGTGTTAGCGCTAGCACTTTGGATTAAGTTAGAGTTATAGGCAGGACACGCTAGGGTTAGCGTAGTGCTTGGCCAGGCTCGACTTTTGAAATCTATTGCATGAATCGATACCTAAATCAAGTCAATGAGTAGTGCCCAGTGAGAGAGAGAGGTTGAAAGTTTTGGCAAATCGGCTACGTTAGTGATCGATTTAAATGGTTCTACGAGAAATTACTTTTTTGGGGTTACAAAACTGCTTGTTCCGTGAAATGATTAGTTCTGACAACACAGAAAGAGGAAGCCTTAAGCTAACACGCTGCTCATGCCGAAAAAGAGCACATGAAACGGAAAATTTATCAGCAAAAGAACGCTGAAATACAAAGCAAAACTTACATTTGAGCTGAAGTTTTCTTCTTCCTAACCTGCGATCAGGCATTCTTTGTCTTTTTTTCTTCGTGGCGGGCTCGATCCTATCACAATTCAAAGTGATCATCTGCTTGGAAATCCCCCATACACACTCACTGAACGCTTACTTGCCAATTTAACCGACTTGTGTTCTTTTTTGGCCCGTAGAAACGGCTTTGAATCTGTTTACATTAACTTTTCACCTAACACAGGTCAAATTCAAGGACTTTGCTGCCTGGCCGCCTTTCTCACCAGTTCCCGACCGTGTTCGAGTCACGTTTTATGTCACACACACACATGCAATAGTCACGGCTTTTGCTTTATGTATGAAAGATTATTATGGGATATCCCAGAAATTTTGGCAGCAAAGGATGCTAGATGGCTGATTTCAAGAAAATAATAAGAGTCTAGAAAGCAGTTCTAATTTCCAAAACTGACACACGCCGAAGTTTAGCAAATGAGCCCTAAGTCCACGACAAATGCTTTGCTTTGGAAGAAGAAGCATTTCTAGACTCTACCGCCTGGCTCACTTGCTCCCAAGGTAAATCGATCAATTCCAAACTTTAAATTTGAGATTGTGAGTGAGTCGCTGATTGTTAAGACACTTCAAGGACTGAAAGCAAGCAAGGCAAGTGGACTTGACAATATATATCCGCATATGGTGAAGGATGCTGCTGTGGTTATTGCCAGGCCACTGACCCAAATTGTAAATGCATCATTGTCGCAGGGAACTGTGCCGAGTGAGTGGAAATACGCAAAAGTAACCCCACTGTATAAGAAGGGAATGTCTACCGACATGGATAACTATCGTCCAATTTCGGTGTTACCGGTTGTGTCCAAAGTGCTGGAGAGGGTTGTACATCATCAACTACACAGCTTTCTGAAAGAACATAAGCTGCTCAGTCCTTTCCAGTGTGGTTTTAGAAGGAACCATTCGACTGAATTTGCTGCCATCGCTTTTTCAGATTTCATCCGGCGTGGCATGGATCATGGGATGTTCACAGGGGCGGTATTTATCGACTTGCGCAAGGCATTCGACTCTGTTGATCACGAAATACTTATTAGCAAACTAGAATCATGTGGCCTTAAGGACATTGAGTTAGACTGGTTCCGAAATTATCTGACAGACCGTAAACAACTCGTGAGCTTTGGTAAAGAAATTTCTGATCCATGTCTTATTACATCGGGTGTACCACAAGGGTCAATTCTTGGCCCTTTACTCTTTGTCCTGTTCGTCAACGATCTGCCTGCAGTTTTGGAGCGATGCCAGATTCTGATGTACGCCGACGACACAGTTGTGTATTTCACCGCTAGCGATGCCCAAGAAATTAGCAGAACTCTGACCAATGAACTGGCCAAGGTTAACGAGTGGCTCATGGACAACAGTCTTTTTATCCACCAGGGCAAAACAGAATGTGTTTTATTTGGTACTGGCCCTAGACTAGCTAATGCTAATTTCCATGTCAAAATCGATGGCAAAGAACTAACGCGAGTTGCCGAGTTTAAGTATTTAGGTGTGATTTTAGATGAGTCGCTTACCTGGAACGCGCACGTAAATTACTTACTAAGTAAAGTAAGTAAGAGAATAGGAATTCTTGACCGCACCAGGAGGAACATTAGCATGTATACTGCTAATACAATCTACAAATCATTTATTCTTCCTGTAATTGACTACTGCGATTCCGTTTGGAACTGTTGTGGACTTTCGAATGCTCATAGGATAGAGGGGTTGCAGAGACGCGCGGCACGGATAATCATGCAAACTGACAGCAGTGACGATGCGCTAGATCATCTTGGTTATGTTACCCTGGAGTTAAGACGCGAGACCCATGTACTTAAACTAGTTAAGAAGTGTTTAAATAAGCGCTGCCCGCAATTTTTAATGGACTATTTTTATTTTAATAGAGATGTTTTGCCTAGAAGGACGCGGCAAAGCGATCGTCTCCGTCTGCCCTCCATTAAATTAGAGGGCACAAAAAAGGCTTTTTATTATCATGGTTGTACAGTTTTTAATCGTAATTTGTGACTTTTTAATCGTAATTTTTACCGTATTTGTAATATATATTTGTAATTTTTTATCAGCTTAGTTATTTCTACATTGTGATCATATTTTTAACTTTCTTATTTCATATTAGTAATTATTATTGTTATTTATATATTAGTTTTTATTATCTAGGGCCTCTAATGATAACAGTTGTTTTAACTGAAGGAGTTACCCTAGTTAAATAAAAGTATCTTCTTCTTCTTCTTCCTTGACCAATGGCTAAGTTAAGCCATAATCTCGGAACAAAAACACACCTCGGTTCTTTGAGGCATGCTGGTGACTCATCGAGGGTCAAAGGCTTAATGATGCCAAATCTCCTACCAGGCGGGCACAAATATTCCTCGAACAAGCGTTGAATATCGGTGGAAATAACGAGCAAACTATGCTTAATGAACAGGTAAGCTCTGAATTTGTGGTAAATTACTGCTTTGCGCGCCGAAAGCATACGTCACAATTCCAGCTAAAAACATATCAATACCAGATCCTAGCGAGTAAAAATGGCAATTCAATTACAATAGATATGTTGGGGTTTGAAAGAAGTAGAGAAACAGAACGAAGAAAAAAAATTGATTGACCTCGTATCGACTCGAACCGGCGTCACGACAAAACAAATTTGAATCAGCTTCGTTCAGCGCTCATCCACTTGAGCCAACGAAACAACAGTGAGAAATCAGTCATACTTTAGCCAAACAAAAGGTTTCTTTTGTTTTTCGTGTAACAATAGATGCCGCTTGGAAAACCGAGTCAGTTTTGCATACGTTATTTCTAGACAACGAAGACAGACCCTGCGAAACAAACTTCAGAGGAATATTTCTCAGGTAAAACGAAGCCCACATGTCAAAATTCAGCTACTTTTGAGCACTTTGAAAATGGCCAAAAAATCTAGGAGACGTTTTTGCCCGCAGCCTTTCAAAAATAATGGGAGGATTAGGACCTACCTCTGATGGCCTTCCAGCACTTTCATAGGAGATGTGGCAAACCTAAGATCCCACATCTGCAAATTCAAAGTAACGAACAAAATGCTTTGTGTATTATTTTTAACAAAAGACCATCAACAATAAAAATTCAAATTATACAAATTAATAATAAATTTAAAAAGTCCATGGGAATTATCAGTGGCACCTCCACCGAGTGACAATTCAACAACTGTCTACTGAATCAAATTGGACTTTGCAAAACTAGCCTGTGTTGCTTTCTTTGTTAAATTAATAAAAATACTTGTAAATCACCAATTGCTTGACTGCAATGGTATGAAAAAGTCACAGACAGGTCAATCACGAAAATGATATTCACTTTGCAGAGATGTTAAAATAATCTACATGGACATTTACCAGCCTACAAGCATCTGCACTGAGCAGTGACCTGCTCCCTTGGGGATGAGCAGGGGAGGAGTAGAAGTTAATTTGTTCCTAGAGTGTACTGACGACATACTACACACTACTCCAATAGTGTTATATGAACATACACTAACACTGGATACCTTTCATTTCTGGACAAATGCTAATTTTGTTAAATTACATTCTTAAAACTGCATCTAATATTAGTTTAAGGTGGCTGAACACAGTTTTTGCATGCGCTCTTGCTGATACGATTCAGTGTGTGCACAAGGATTGCAAAAATAAACATGCCGTTGATACAGCGATCACTTTATTTGCTCAATGCCCACTCTATCTTTGCTATTTTTTCTTCCTAATTGAATGCAGTGTGTTGATGGTTTTACTCCCCATAACAAAGGTGGTATGTCAGAAAAGTAAACAACAAAATGAACCCAGCAATTCTCGGATTTCTTCTTCATTATTAAAAGAACCCAGTTAAATGCAGCGCATGTGCAGTTGCTTAAAAAAATAGAGACCGATTGCTTTTGCAGGAACATGCCAATTTCCAACAATCCAGTCACTAGAATTTCAAGAAATTTGGCATAAAAATAGTTCTGAAACCATGTGAATGACCTATCACAAAAAATCTGAATTATTTTGACATAGGGAATTATTAATAATACAGAAAATGATTTACGGTGAATTACAAAAATCACCTATGCCAAAATTTTACTAGAACAGTGTTGACCAAAGGGATTTAATGTCAATTCGTAGTGGGTAAATGATGAAAAAATGTAATGACTGGATTATTTTAAAAGAAGCCAAACCATTTTTTAAGCCTTGTTTTTAACCAGCCCCATTGCCATGGCAACAGCACACACCCTAGCCAAAATGCAAGAATAAATACTTCTGTGGTTAACGTTGACTCTTGCAATAATGGGCGCCAAAGCATATATAGTTTAAAAGTAGTGGTGAATTAGGCACAGGAGCTTGAAAACTGTGTTCGGCCACCTAAATTTCATTAAAACTTCCTCTAAAATGGTAGCTGTTCACTTTTAGTGCAGTATGTTTACTGCAATACTTTTAATTGCTACACACCTGAATTACTGGGTATCTGTCATCTTCAGAGGCTAACACCATCTGTGTTGCCACATCTGGATGCCATTCAACTGCCTTACATCGAATCTACAACAATTAACATAATTTTTAACTTTCATGAACTTGTCTTTCATGTAATTGATACATGCCAAGCGCATGTACTATATATTGTCAAGATATACAGTAGTACGTATACAATGATCTCTGTTACTTACTGTAGCACTCTGATCACTGACTTTAATGATTGGTTCATTCTTTCTTAAGTCCCAAACAACACAGCGGCCACAGGGAGAAGCTGAGGCCAAGATGTGCTGTACTTGTCTGTTCCATGACACACAACTGATGTTGTCAGGTGGCAGAGTTTTACTTCCCGGTGTCAAGGGGTTGCTAGGGTTCGTCAAATCCCAAATGTAGATCTCAGAATCGCTAGCTCCTGATGCCAACAAGCTTGGTTTAAATGGATTAAAGTCCAAAGCTTGGACTGGTCCTACAGCACAAGGCAAAGAAGTATTTTCATGAGGGACTCTTAAATCAAGCAGATAGCCCATGTCTTTATCACCTGTTTTAACTGCTCGATTACCTGTATGTTTAGTAGACTGAAAAACCACCAAGTCATCAACATCTCCAGAGAGAATCTTTCTTGCATCATAGATGCTAATAACACCATTATCACTTCCACCAATTAAAAGTCCTGACGATGAACTGGAAGACTCCATTCCATGTGATCCCCAGACCAGTTTGTGGAACCTTCAGTTGATAAGAAAATAAGAACATAGTATTGGAAGGGGCTGTTGATTTGAACTCTAGATAACTCATATCACATGTACTGAGATTTTTCTAATAAATCGTTACATTTTTAATAATTCTAGAACATTTTACATGTAGGTTAGAATTAAAGAGTTACATAACCCACCTGTGTTCTGAAGCCACAGTTCCTGCAAGCGGCATTATTGTATCACCAGTTGACAAATCAAGAGCAAAAATTTCAAGAGCAGCATTGGTGCTAAAAGAGAGCAAGCCAAACAAGTTGAATACATCATTGCTAGAGCACAAGGCCAATTGGACAACCTTCCTCAAGACCACAATGTAACAAATGCTAATGAACATCTAGTTATAACTTGCTTCTAACTTTAATGAGAGGTGCAGCAGGCTCATGGTTACTGTGGTCAACCCCGGTCTAAGATAGAGCCCTGGCCAGGGACATTGTGTTGTCCTAACCATCTGCCACTACTAAATGTCACAAGTATATGCAATAGGACTACAAATTGCCTGCTAAAGAAATCCTCCTCCTCATCCTCATCCTCAACTGGAAAATAAAGCTAGTTTGGAAACAACTGAATGAAAAACAGTCCACAGATACCAAAATTGCCACAGACTAAATTCTTTCATTTTCAATTATTTCAAAATTGTACCAGCATATGGTTATATCACCTGTTTATTACTGTATGTTACACAAAGAAAGGTCCAAATTAGCTGTTAAGACTCCCATTCCATCAATGAGATGTGCACGCAGGGAATGATGGTAGTTGTATGGAATGTCTCGGAGATCGTGTGCCTGATGAATGCAACTACCTTGATTGCCTGTACACAAGTGTCATAGGGATAATGGCCCATTTCAGTGAGAAAAACATGAAACTGGTATATCTACCTGAAGGTTGCATCAAGCTGTTGAGCTGCTGTTCCTGCTGCTAAATAGACAGGATACTGAGGAGCAGGACTCCATGCAATGTTTGCTGTTCTATTCACCTCCTTGACTTTCATTTTACCTGCATAAAGCAGTAATCATGAAGGTTTGAGCAACATCAGACATATTTTTAAATAAAACTAGGCAGATCTCATTTTCCATTAAAATATGTCTATGTGCATGTCCATTTCAATGCGTCAACAAAAATTCCCAATTTTGATCTTTGATGAGAAAATTTACTGTGATTATCAACACTGAAACATGGGATTGGGGATGGCGACAACAAAACCACTTTGTCGGTTCTGTCATTGTGTCATTCCATAAAATATCCACACCTCCCGCACAGAAGGGATTTTTTTATAAGAGCCCCCTACCCCTCTGGAAATTCCAATTCAACCTCATACATTTCTTTCAATTTTTTGGTTTTTAGGAACCCTCCACCCCCCAAGGAATTTCCAATCCCTTCCGTGGGGGGAGTATGGATATTTTCTGGAACTGCACATTTAACATAATAGGTTTCTAGTAATTTGGTGTATTTCTGTATTTCTGACACATGCACAATGAAAACAAACATATATTAGGTTCAGAGCAGCTTCCACCTGCTTAAGTATACATGAAGAATGCTCCAGCATTATTAATAAGATCTATGCTATACCTTACAATTGATATCTGTAAACCAGTGTAATCGAGTCCAGACAGGGGAAATTCCCAAATAAGCAAAACACCTTTAATGGCTAAGGACTCTTTGACAATAATTAACTACATGTGTATTTTCTCATAGGTCCAAGGAATATCGAGGGATTTCTTGTTGCACATTCTCTGCATTGTATTTAAAAGAAGGGCTGTTCTTAAGAAAAACAAACATAAACCGCGGTGTTATGAGGGTTAAGCGGAACTGTTAGTGAGCTAAAAAATTTTCAAATTGTTGTCTTAAAATCGGCTTCTCATAAAAAAATGTCCGGTAGGAAAAATAAAAACAGAAAGAACACAATTGTTCTTAAAACACGTAGCCCTTAAATTTCACTTTTTAAGCACTTCTTATGAATTTCGTTAATAAACCTTTTTTTGGAGAAATCCCACAGGATCATATCGACACAGCTGAAGGGTTCGCTGACAAAAACCTTACACCGCTCGATCTATTTGTTACTAGCAAGTTACCTACCTTAGCTTTGTGTTTCTTCTCCAAAAAATTAGTTTCATAAAACCAGAAATAAGGAAAAATATTAACGTTTGTCAGACCAGGGGAAAGTAGTAACTGTATTGAAGAATTTCGCCGTTGTGGATCACCATACGTGTAAATCTAAACGACTTCCACTCTCGGCAACGTGGCAAAAATATTTCGCGTCCAGCCTGTCGTCCAGCCTCGCTTTGAAAATCCAACAACGGTCAGTTGTTGTCAGTACAACCGTAGCATACGTTATTTAGACAGGCACAAGCAGTCTTCAGAAGATATCCGTAACAACATGCAGAACAAGGCAATTTTGTAGTTCTCTAAATCGCGGGAGATTTTTTAACTAGGGAACCAAAATGACTTTTAAAATCATTTGGCATTTTTAAAGAAACATAGAATATTCTCAAGAGGTTTAAGTAAGGCTTTCCGTCAAGAATCTGTGAAGATCCTTCCCGGCTAGGGTCTAGGGTCTGGGGTCTAGGGTCTAGGGTTGTAGATTTGCAGTCGTGTCCTGCGTGGCAGATATGTCTTAAACGTTTTGACCAATTGTATGTGTCGTTGTTTCTTCCAATGAAATTGCGTTGTGACAGTGTCTTCTTAGAACGGAGATCAGTTACCAGTCTTATGGCTGCGTATTATTAGATAGAACCCATGATATGATTGGCTCAGTATATCCTATTACGTCAGAGGACATGTCTGCCATATATAGGACATAACTGCAACGGTACATAGGGTCTGGGGTCTAGGGTCTTCCCAGCTTTAAGGGTAGTGAAGGGGTGAAATGGGAACTAGGATTGGTCTTTTTTTATCCTAAAATGGGACTTAGGTCACTAGGACTGAGATTTGAACACTGGGAATGGGATAAACATTTTGTAACCATGACCAGTCGAGACATCACATACTTCCAGGGATTGAAAAACGTCGAAAAAAATGTTTCAAACACCTTGTTTGAGTTAGTTTGGAGCTTCTTTATCCAGTTACAGCATGTCCAGGACTTCCCACTACTCCCTGGTTACAAAATGAGATCCATTGACTGGAGGCACTCGATCTTCCTTTCATGTTGAGAGATACATTTACATTGTGCAGTCTAGATCTCCTATTGTAAAGGAAGACAGCTTTAGTTTGAGCGGAGTGACGGTGAGACTGACTTTGAAGTAGAGATAGACCGCTGTTGAAACACTGAACTTGATTCGTCCGACCAAGCTTGGAAGAACACGCCTTAACGCTTCATAGGTCGGAAAACAGATTTCATGCAGGCAGAAATGACATTGAAACATGATGATGAAAAGGACCGCAAACGAAAATGCTGCCTGTGAACGCAGGATCTGTAAAAAATCTGATTAGCCAAAAATAGAAAGTAACAAACAATGATGCAAGGAAATGACAGGAATGTGAAAAGAAATGACAGGAATGTGAAGTGGTAATAATAATAATAATAATAACTTTATTTAAGTGTTGTATGTATTCAGCACCATAGTGCTAATTGGGGACACTGTAAATAAGCAACTGAATATTTCAAATAAAACATAAAGATCTGATCAGCCAAAAATAGAAAGTAACAAACAATGATGCAAGGAAATGACAGGAATGTGAAAAGAATAGCTAAAACTGGGCTATTGCTATTATCCAAAAATTGTACGTGTTCAAGAGTGCCACTTGCTCTTTAATTGTTTGTTAGCTCCTAAGGGCAATAGAATTGACACTCAGAATGTTCCTCGTCCCTCGTCGTTTTCAGCTAGCTATAGAAAAAGCAATGGTACAGTCTTTAAATTACTTTTGGCTTGTATTTACTGGCCCATTATCGGCCCGTGGCATTAGGGGATCTGGATAATAGTGTCCTAGAATGAGCCAATCAGACCGCGAGCTATATCGGCCATCGCCGCCTGGTGCTCGACTGGTAGAGCGCCAGTTTACAGTACGGGAGATCGAGGTATCCAGCCCCAGACCGGACCAACACTCAGGGTCTTACTGCAAATAACTGTGAATGTGCTCCCTTGATACATCTTCAAATGGTTAGACGTTCAGGTTTTCTAGGATAAGGACGATAAACTGTACATTTCTTGCTTGCTAGGTTTTCAGGGGAATTTAAATCTTGGCGTGTTTTTCAATTTCGGTAAAAAGTGAACATGGTAAACCCTCTACTCAGTTTTAGCTATTCTTTTAAACAGGTCAGTATAGACCCTTCTCCAAAATGGCGGCCGAAATTCAAATAAGTCAAAATATAAAACGTATACCAGCACTAGAAAGAGCACCTTTACTTTAGTAACCCTGCAAAGTTTCAGCATTTCAGGTGTAAATATCAGGTGAGAAAATGTAAGTTGAAAATTGAAAAATTTACAGAGGTTTGCATATACCCAGTCATACAAACGTCTGTAATTTTTTTATTTTTCAACTTACATTTTCTCAGCTGATATTACACTTGAAATGCCGAAACTTTGCAGGGTTACTAAAGTAAATGTATTCTTTCTACTGCTGGTATACGTTTTTAATTTTTGCAAATTTTAACTTACTTGAATATTCGGCCGCCATTTACTATTACTGTAACTTGGTGAACAAATAGTCACTGGAGAGGAGGTAGAATAGGTTGGACAGGGAACATGGAAGGCTTGTTCAGTACAGTAACCACAGCAGTCGCCCTCAGTTTTATTAAATAAATATCTCCACATCTATAGCTAAATACACATTAATACTGTTTCAGTATTCCCTTTCAAAGTGTCGCAAAGATGCAAAAGAGTGAATTTCTTGTGAGTCCTCCACATGAAATATAAAGTCGATACATTACAAGCAATATACAATACACAATACTATAGTGTTAAACTATAGTATTATCCGAAGCTTTTAAAGATGTGAACTAACCACTGAAAGATTTGGAAAAATAAAATGCTACCTTAGTCACGTGACTTCAGTCACCAACGGCCACACGACACTTGAGATGTTTCATAACCTCAGTCTTCTGAAAAGCTTTTCATCTCTCATAGCGCCAGTAGGCGCATTAAACTCTGAAAGCTCGCAGTAGTTTAAAATATTGCTTAGGTAACTTTATTTTAGTAAATGAAAGTAGGTTTTTCTGCGCAATTGTGGAACATTAATTTTGCGGGCAAATTCTGAACGCAACTCAGCATCCATTAGAACCCTGCCTGTAAAATGGTCCTTTGAAATTCCACGCAGAACTTCTCCGCAAATGGCAAAGTACAAGAAAAGATTATTTACCGCCGGTAAAAGAGTTTGTGCGTGGAAACCATGTATTTTAGTGAACGGTTATAAGATTGAGATCGATTTTGACAAACATGACTGATCCGGGAAGGGTTATGAGACTAATTTTAATCCTGTAAAATTTTAAATAAAAGAACCCGACTGTCCTGTGTTGAAAATCTTTCATATCATTTTTTTCCCTATCTCTTTAACCCTGACTAAATTCTGAAGAATGCAGTTTTGACTAAAACCCTGATCAAACGCGAGCTGCCCTACCATCAATCCTCCCTCAACATCATTTCCTCTTCACTGCAAACAGGTTACAAAGAGGTGAGGTTTGTTTTTCTCTTTTTACCCCTTAGAAAACATTGCAATACACAAAATATCTTGCTAGATGCTTCCTATGTCTTTGTACAGCTTCAATTTGTTCGGTAGCGTTTCCCCAAACAGCAGTGGATCAGCTCTGAATTCCACAGTTTCAAGCGGCATGTGACCGTAAGCTCGCACAAACTCATTCAAACACTCGGACCGCTCCACGAAATGACTAGGATCGGCCCACAACGACTCAGTCACACAATCTGGGCAGCGAAAACGCTTTCTGCGGGTTACCTGTTGATAAAAGATAGCATCATCTCAGAAGGATTCTAACACAGGCAAAATCAAATCATTTCTTTTTAGAACTAGTGAATTACGATAGCAAGTTACGAATTCCTGGTGGTTAATCCATCGATCTTCTTATTGAACTTTCCTCCTAGTAATTAGTCTCCCCAGTCCATATGTACAACTGGGATTCAATTATGCACACATGGGCCTTGATCGGAGTGAGGTGAACAAATTAACTTATATGACTTATATCTCTCCTCTGAAAAACTCAAAAATAACATGAAGTAACTAACATTTTAAACAATCAATTCCTTCCAATATCCACTGGTAAAACAGTTCGGTCTGCCTCCCTGTGTTTGTATTTTGTCTCATTCATTCCCTTGGTCTTATTTTGTTTTGCACGTAAAAGACAGGGGAATAACTCGAAAACCCGCAAGGTTCATTTATCCCCCGGGCTCGACTTTAAACACATATCTCTTCTTTAAGTTATTGTAATTTTCTTCATAAATGTGTATCAAGTATCACGAGTAAATAAAGCGTTGTTGAGGGAACGAAACTGAAATGTGAGTGCCACTTCTCAAACCGATTGCTTATGCTTTCGATTATCGTTTAATACCAAAATAAAAACGATCATTTCCTACTGTATGTTCATTAACAGGGTAGAGTGAAGATTCTGGGAACGTAACTGGATTAAACTTCGAAAGTCATGAAGAATCGGCATTTGACACATATATGCTTTCTTCTTATGAAATATTATGAACTCTACACTTTATGCGAGTTTATGGATCAAAAAGTACCTTAATCGGTGCCTTGCCAGTGTAGTTGGTAACCATAAAGTTCATGGCAATGTCTTCACAGTTCATGTGTTTGTCAACCCAGTCTCTGATATACGACGGCATCATGTATGTAAACAGGTGGCTGAAATACTGTGGAGGGTAAAAAAACAGTCACGGAAAATTCACTAAGCACAGCACGTTAACAGTGAAGTACCACTGCTGGAATGAACAGAATGAACTGTGATGGAAAAACGAGGAGTGAAGCAGCACGTCAATACCAGCAAGGTGGAGAGAAGAGAAATTAATCTTTTTCATTTCTTGTCAGTGCTATTTAACAACAACCCCTCGAGCCGAGGACTGCGAGAGACTAGTTTTGCAAGATAACACTTTCAAAAAGCATCTTCAATCTTCAAGTCTGAGAAAAGGCAATTTTGATTTAAATTTTCTTTTACGACCACCAAAGTCTCAGAACTACGAGTTTCCAAGTCGATTCCTCTCCAAACTCTCCTGATTCCTGCACTGCCATCCCTATCAGCAACTTAAAGGAGCAGTGTTGTGAAGATTATGTTGTTTTCGGTCAATTCTGTGCTAAAATCGTTACTTTAACGCTTTAATCATAAACAAAATGCTACTGTAAAGCTACGACGAAGATATCAAATGAATTTCATCAAACAGGGCTAACCATAATAAATTTCTTGAGGAATTTTGGAACACGTAGCATCAAAACTCGAAAAATTTCAGAAATTTGGCCAATTTTTTCAAGTTTCATTCCATTTCCATCAATGCCATCCGTAGCGACTGGCGACAGGAAACAGTTTCCGTACCTTCAAATAGTCTACTAGATCATTAGTTTTGGAATTCAATTGATGCGAAGACACCTTCTAGCTTTTTATAAAGTTCCCAAATAGCTGACAATGCCCCTTTAACGATTAATCATACCACCTAGCGTGTAGAGGCCTCTCCCTTTCCCTGAACAACCGTTACCTGGCTTGTCACGCAATTGATGTCCACTAAAAGCGTTACGTGACCACCAAAATAAGGCTAAGAATGCCGTTAAAGGGACACAGTCAGCTTTGTGACCGCGCTGACCTGGACACTAGTTTTTCTCGCTTTGAAAAAAGTTCACCTCAACCTGAAATCAAAGTTCATCTAAAAATGTGCTTCACTTTTCTCAGTGTTTTGCTTTATTTTCAATCGTTTACTGAAAAACCTGTTTTTGAGTGTCCTTTTGCTCATCCTATGATATTACTTTTATCATATCTGGTTAAAAACAGTACTTATTGCATCTCTGGTATATGCAAATTAGCTATGGAATGGTATGTAATGCGCATGTGCACCAGCTGACTGTGTCCCTTTAAGTGACTGCCGATCAACAACAACGCATTCAGCGCGCGCTTTTACCTTATGATGAAAAGCACATCCAGTAAGCACCATAGATACGCTGTTGGTCCACTCAGACTCATACTTATAGCGATTACTGATGTTCTCACTAGTGTGAACACGACCAGGGAATCCCACAACACGATCAGGGAACTCACGCCAAGCCTAATGGTGAAACAAAACGACTGTGTATCAACAACGACAACGCTGACAACAATACACAAGGTTCAGTATTAAGCAAGGGCATTTATTAAAAATGTTTTGACACCTGGTTTTTTAGTTTTATACGGTAGAAAACACCTGAGGTTAGGGCGATTAAGATCACAAAATTGAGAAAAATGTCCATCATTTTCAAGATGGAGTGAGTGTATGTGATATTACCCTTTAAAATTGCCTTACTCGCGGCGGGACAAAAGCCGAGGAGAATCTATGTACTAGGTACTGTTTTCGAGCATTCTAGTAGAAAATAGTCTTGCTTCTTTTGACTTTCCGCTTCATCTGACGAAGAGACCATCATCCACCCTCATCTACATTCTACAGTTATTGAGTCAGCAGAAACCATATATTGTTATCACCCCCCCCCCCCCCCTTTTATCACGCCAATTTACCTGGAAACCAAATTCCAATTCATCTGGTGTGAGCATCAGAATGTCATCATCTATGGCAAGAATCGCTTCTGTTTCAATTTCATTAAAGGGATAAAATCTGCCGAGCAAACAAAACGACCACTGCGTTAATTATATAGTTGAGAAGCAGTACACGACGCCATGTTGGACAAGAACACACGCTACTTTATTATGCAACCCAGAGTGTAGTGCGCGCCCTAACATATGCAGACCAGGGTCCAGGGCCCACCCTAACATCTCCCTTCCTTTTTTTTTTTTTTTTTTTTTTTGAAGCTACAACTTGAACAAAACCTTTAGTGATTTACCAACGAGTCTTGTGCCACAGCTACAATGGGTCACAAAGTTCCTAAACAAAAGTGTCCTTACAAATGTTCAACAACAAAAAAAGAAAAGAAAAGAAAAGAAAAGAAAAGAGCAAGGAAAAGAAAAAAGAAAATTAACAAAATTAAGACTTAGAGAAAAGCCCATTGATAATAACTTGTGTATCTCGTATCGACCAGTTTAATGTCACTGACGGCTTGCACGGGAGTTCACAAGTCCAATCGTGTAGGCGGTTTGGAAACTCGGCCCGAACGGGTTTTTGTCACAGACACGCTTGCTTGGCTCCGCTTGGCAGTTGAGCTTGAGCGAGAGCACACCCTTGAATCTTCTATGGTTGTTGCTAATGGAACAGGCATAACCTGGTCTGGATCCGGAGGTGGTTCCATCGTGATACTCTGCATCGGAGGTTCATTGAAGGCGGACGGCTGCACAACTGGTGGAGTGGAAGGCGGAATGCAGGGCGGATTGACAGGTGGAGCAACTCGCGGAGTGGGTGGCAGACGCGCTGAGTGTTCCGCTGCCGGCACATAACTGGGGGACAGCTTATCCACCCATGACCTCGGTACTAGGGCACCAGGAGGCGGCGGTGCCGCAAGACGCAGGTGTGCCCGGTTCCGTCTGGTTAAACCTGCAGGCGTTTCCACAATGTAGGATCTAGGAGCCGGAATGGCAGTCACAAGACCATAGAGCCAAGGACCGGACTTGTGATGAGGGGCCGGCTTGGCGTAAACAAAATCCCCAATTTCTAATGAAGGTAGAGTGCTACTAGCGGCTGTGTCATAGCGTTGTTTAGCCCTAGCTCGTTTAGTCGCAATGGCTTCTCGGACTACTTCAGCAGTGCTGTCGCTCGGCAACAAGAGCTCTTTAGACATAGGAAGAAGGCCACGGGTGCGGCGTCCCATACTCCTTTGTGCTGGGCTCAAAAGATGCCCCTCTTGGGGGGTGTTTCTGTAGATAAGGAGAGCTTCATGCAGGCCACTTTTCCCAGACTTCTTCAAGATACGCTTGACGATTTTTACTGACGCTTCAGACTTGCCATTTCCCTTGGGCCAGTATGGTGAGCTAGTGACGTGGTTTGTCCGGTATCTTTGGCAGAGCCGCTCAAAGTCTGATGCAATAAATTGAGGTCCATTGTCAGTTAAGATCGTTTCTGGAACACCATGACGGGCAAAATGGGCTTCAGTTTTGGCCGCAATGGTGGCAGACAGAGTGTTTTCCAGCTCATCAACCTCAATGAAATCTGAGTAATGATCTGTTGTGACGAGGTAGTTGCTCGACTCAAACGCACAAAGATCCTGACTAACAAGCTGCCAGGGGTACTCTGGAACAGGCTGGGACTTCATGGGTTCCTTAGCATTCTGTACCTGGAACTGTGCACACTTCCCACACGAGCGGCATACTTCCCGAATATCAGACTTCATGCCTGGCCAGAATACAGTGTCCTTACAGAGACGTATGTTTGATTCAGCTCCAAAGTGGGCAGCATGAGCCTTCTGCAGAATGAAGTTTCTTTTTGCCAAAGGGATAAGTACTTGCGTCCCTTTATAGATGACACCATCTTGACAGGTAAGCTCTTCCCTATAGCTCCAATAGGGGTGTAGACTTCGGGGAAGTTCTGATTTTCTTGAAGGCCAGCCCGTGATTATAACCCTGTTCAGGCTACAAAGTGTAGGGTCACTCGTTGTAGCAGCTTTGATATCTTTCAATGTCTCTGAGGTGACTCGAGGGTTTGTGATGTTGCTGTCTATGTCAATCCTGAAGATCTCAAAGTTGGTCTGCTTGGAGTCATTGATGGTTGAGAGGGGGGCTCTCGAGAGGGTGTCAGCCAACATGAGTGACGTACCCTTCTTGTATGCAACTCTGATGTTGTAGCGTTGCAGCCGCATCATCATTTTCTGAAGGCGGCGAGGCGCAGAGTGTAGAGGCTTTTTGAATATAGTTTCTAAAGGCTGGTGGTCTGTCTGCACATTCACTTCGCGGCCATAAATCCAAAGGTCCCACTTGTCGCATGCTGATACTATGGCTAGGCACTCTTTTTCAATTTGAGCCCACAGTTCTTCATTAGGGCGGAGCTTGCAGGATGTGTAAGCCACTGGTTGAAGATCTCCGGAATCATTAGGCTGGAGAAGGGCTCCCCCTAGCCCACCTTGTGAGGCATCTACTTGGAGGGTAACGGGCCTATTGTTATCAAAATAGGCCAGGCACGGAGCACTCGCAATGAGTTGCTTTGCTTTGGCGAATGCTTCTTGGTGAACGTCTGACCAGATGAATTCACGATCCTGCTTAGTGAGGTCAAACAGAGGCTTGATCACTTGCGACAGGTTAGGGCAGAAAGTGTTCAAATAGTTCGCCATGCCGCAGAAGCGCATCACACCTTGCCTATCAGTAGGGGATGGCATGTCAGAGATGGCCTTGACCTTGCTTGGGTCCGGTCTCACTCCCAGGTCGGATATCACGTGGCCCATGAAGGTGATCTTCGACAACTTAAACTGAATTTTTTGTGGGTTGAACTTCAGGTTTTTACTCCTAGCACGCTTCATTAATGCGAGGACATTGAGATCATGATTTCTGTTTGCTTCCTCTACTGTGTCGCCTTGGCCCACGACAAGGACATCGTCAGCTATGCAGTACACATCTTGCAGACCCTCAAGAGCCTCATGCATACGTAACTGGAATTCCTCTGGAGCACAACTAATGCCATAAGGAAGGCGGAGCCAGCAATATCGACCCCAGGGCGTGTGCATGGTGGTGAGCAGGCTGGACTCATCTGTTAGCACAACTTGGGTGAAGCCATCCAGGGCATCAGATATGGAGAACGTCTTGTGCTTTTTCCCTGACAATCGCGGAAGTATCTCCTGGACAGTAGGAATTTGGTAGCGCGGAATTATGATGGCTTTGTTCAACGTTTGGCTAGGATCTAGACACAGACGTACCTTGGTGGTGCCATCAGGGAGGACTTTTTCTCTGACCGTCATGTTGCTGCACCAATTAGTGGGTTGGCCCACCTTCTTGAGCTTACCACATTCCACCATGTCGTCAAGTTTTGCTTTCACTTTTTCAAGTTTCGCCACTGGTACTCTATGGATGCCTGCATGGCAGGGCGGAACATCAGGATCCAAGGTCAAACGGACTGGCTGACCTACAGTTCCCAGACCCTCAAAGTTATCCTTGAACAGTGTGACCAGTTGATCCTTTTGGAGGTGGCCTGGTTGCAGGTCCGCTGTGACCGCTGACTGAGGAAGTGTTGTCTGGTTTGAGGAAGTCAGGTGAACGTGAGGCAATTTGACGTCTGAGGTTGTCGAAGAGAATACTCTACTCTTGTGAAATTTCAGCAGGCCGAGACGCTTGCTGTCTCTACCACTTATGAGAGCCGGTTTGCCTGGAATGCACGCCGAGTCTATGACTTGAAACTCTAGTGTTTCAAACCGTGAGACTCCCTCGCAAGGTAGACTGACTTTACCCAATGGATGAATGGCTTCCCCAGAGTAGGGAAATATCCTCACATGGGAAGGCTTTAGCAGAGCCGCAGATGATATCTTCTTGAAAACTGATGATGGCAAGGTGTTGCAGGACGCTGCAGAGTCCACTTGCATTAGCACCTTTATACTCTTTTCTGGGCTAACAGAAACTGGGAGCCAGGTGAAGTACTTGTCATCCTCCGCGCCGTCATGAAGAGCAAAGGCTGAGAATGAGTGGACCACGTAGTCATCATCATCATCAGAATATGTTGCAGACGCACCATTTCCTTGAGAGAACTGGTGAACAGTGTCTGAGCGCCGAGAGGGAGGGGGCTTGTTGTGTTTTCTTTGTTTTTTTTCAAACTCCGACTTAAACTTGTCTTTAGGGGACCTGCACACCTTAGCCAAATGGTTCTCAGTCATATAACAATTAGTGCAATAAGTACCTGGTCTGGTCACGCATAAGCTCCTGAAGTGGGTCCGTCATCTCAGAATATCTGGACTTTTGGGCAGTGCTTCTAATCCGGGTTTCGAAATCTGTCACGGACTCGTCAGGTTTTTGTGTGCAGTTGAAAAAAGCTAGCCGTTGAGGCATTACGTTGTCCTGGCCGACAAAATGATCCTCTAGGCGCTGCTGATATATCCAGGGTTGCTTTTTCTCCGTTGTTGTCATTTTCGCGATGATTGTGGTGTCGAAAACTTCCAAAACATCATCTGGGAGAGCGAGAAAGAAAGCCGCAATTTCCGACTGAGCCTTTTCAGCGACCCAATGATCTGGAGTCGTTGGACTTTTGCTGGCGTCCCTCCAGGCTCGCTGTAGTAGGCACCAAGCGTTAAATTTCCGGCGCCATATTCTTACACTCGCTGCTTTATCTTCGCTGAGCGATAGTTTTGGCGGTTTGCTTTCGGCCATATTTACTTCAACCAAATTTGTTTGGCAACCAGATGTCGTCGAGAGCGTTCGTCTAAAATACCACTTGCAGAATCCGTCGCTTAAAGAGGCTGGACCAAGAGATGGGGCGTGAGGTTACGAAAACTTCTGACACCAAGTTGAGAAGCAGTACACGACGCCATGTTGGACAAGAACACACGCTACTTTATTATGCAACCCAGAGTGTAGTGCGCGCCCTAACATATGCAGACCAGGGTCCAGGGCCCACCCTAACAATATTACACAGAAGCTGATTCTTCATCAATAGACTCCAACTAGTCATAAACAATAGAAAAAAATACAAAAGGAAACGAGAGAATCGAATTGGAGTACAGGTGAAAGTTTCTGGACCTCAATTTCTGTCCAGCCCCTAGGAAAATCGAGCTTCTGTTACTTTTCGCTCAGAACCTCACTTTACTGTGTTTAGTAACTAGGATTTCGTCAACGAATCAATGCTACATTTTTTCCAAAGCTCAGGCGAGTGCACGATAGTGAGAGGCTAGGGCAAACGTAAAGCTGCACTCAGACCACATGGCTAGCTGCTGTCGGGTTTTATCCCAGCTGTTCCGTAGCATGAAGCAGCTTGGTGTATTACTTCTCTCTCTAAATGGGATGCTGGTCCAACACAAGGTAAGGTCAACTCTAGCATATAGTAGAGCTCTCCTACAGTTCTCTGGTACCAATTTATACTCCAGAGTGAAGACAGGAAATTAGAGAATATAGTGCTAAACCCCAGCAATGTCACAAACGTAATGACTACGGATTCAATGAGTTATTTTAACCACAAACAAAATTTCCTTTTAATTGAGGTCACTCAGAGCAGTAGTAAAACACCAAAGAGATAGCAACAGAGCATAAAATTTAACCTAAGCTTTTCAAGATACGCCACGGTGCTCCAAGAGCTGATATAAAGGGTAAGAGAAGGAAGTTGGTGCCTCTAACTTGAGCTCTATCTTGTCTCTCGCGCCTGGTATGCAGGCTAAACCCATGGTTTTGACGATTTGTCAATTCGCTGCTCCCAGGGAAGTATTGATTTTTACGATGGCGGCGAGAAGGAGTTTTCCTACCTGTTACTTAGCTTGTTCTCTTTAGTCCTGACCACTTTCACAGGTTTCGACAATTTAGGCCACTTGGCAACTGTAAAGAGAACAATTTTTACTAAGTGTATTTAGTAGTAAGACTAACAGGGGGAAGAGTAAGGAAAGCACCGGTGCTTCACTGATCCCACAGCTACAAAAGGCTTGAGTTCTGATCTGTTTATCAATAACTGCGCAAGACCAAAGGCCTAAGAGAACTAGTGAAAAATCGTGATATGCAGAAAACAAAAAGAATTTACATACCAGATGGAGGAGCTTTGTTGACATTGTTCCACACAACAACTATCTGTGAAAGTGGAAACAAAAAATCGGCAGCTTAATTTACCCATACGTTCTGGGGTTACTGGCACAACTGAAAGAGTTTGATGGAGGGGAGGGCTAAAACAGCATAGCTGGAGGGGAGGGCTAAAACAGCATAGCTGACCCATAGGATATCGCCTTAATGCTTTGTCTCTAAGCATGAAATCCCATAGCTTACCTTTGTTAAACTGGGGGTGTCTGCAATTTTTGTGATCACTTTAAACATAGTGTCCACCCGGTCATAACACAGCACTACTGCAGTGAATCCTTGATTTGCATAAGGGCGAAGAGGGAAAAACAATGGTGGTGTAAGGCTGGCCTGGTTTGAAAAAGAAAAATACAGGGAAAAATGACAATGAGAGTGGAAACTTTATGAACCTTTAGTAAGTGAACAGTATGTAGGAGGTTAATGTTTTTAAAATCTGTCTGGGGTTAGTTAGTGAGGATCACTGACAACTCCCTTGAGGTGGTAGAGCCTACACGTAGGACTGAAAAATTTCTGAATTTTTTGGTGAGTACTGCTAAAAATGTTAATCTATCAGAAATTTGATGGTTACCGGTATTAATGAATTATCCTGCTAGTGGAATCTTCTTTTTGAGTCTCATACACAACAAGATGAGCTGCATGTCACACACTTGTAAGCACCCCTAGGGGACTCCCATATAAAAAAATGCAAGGGTGCTTGATGGCATTCTGAAAAGAACCCCTAAGAGATACCAGGATCCTGTTTTGTTCGTTACTTGTAAAGTTGATTGTCAAATATCGCCTGTTATAATTTTTCACCTCAAAATGGACATTTGGACGCTGAGCACCCCAAGTGGCACCAAAACGTAAACCACTTTTTAACCCCTACAAGGTATTACGACCACTGGGCCATCTTTTTATATGGGAGTCTCCCCATCCCTTATCCCCAGGGTTAGCAAAGCAATCATTGTTACTCACTGTTTTCTTTCCAGAAGATGTCACAAAAGGTGCATTCCAATCCTAGAAAACAAGAAATAAAACCAATAATAATTTATTATTAACAATGATTGTAGAAGCTAGACTCACTGGGTTCTTCTCTGTAGGATCTCACCTGGAAAAAGTTCATGCCAAACAAAAAACTGCACTTCATTTCACTGCTTACCTCATACCGCCAAGCTGTATAACGATATACTCTGTCATTTAGGACTCTCAGAGTAGTGAGAGCAATCTTTCCCATGGAGTTGAAGTACCTATCCCAAAACCATTTTCCCTTAAAAGAGATAAAAACAGCAGTCATCAGACCTGTGTGCATAAAATGGCTGCGATTAAAAGAGATGTCCTGTCTGCCTCGTTTTTTTTTGTTTGTTTTTTTCAGTCCATCCAGCTATTTTTTTTTAACAATACCTGTCTTCTCATGTCTGCAATTTGGCTTTTTGGAACCTCCTTCAAAATATTTGGAATACGCTTGATCTCATTCTCCACAACAAGGACTGCTGCCCTATAAAACAAAGGATTTGTTGTCTAATAATTATTTCGAGTTGTGCAGTGTTCTTTTCTGTAAACATTTCAAACTGGGTGTGCTGTCCTATTCATGAGTTTGGGTATGGGTATGAGTTTTGAGTTCATGTTCAAGTTTAGAGAATTGATTTACATTTGCTAGCCTCACTAACACTCTCCTTAGATTAGCACTCCTGTTAGCCTGATATTTAGCACCCAAATCAGACTATTTAGCACTAAAATTAGCACAGTGCATAGCCTGAGAATGAAATGCTGATGGCTTTCATTTGAAGAGAATGGTAAAACTATGTGCATGCATTCAAAACATTGTGTAACATGGCCGGTGCCATGCATGTACAGCCTGCTTGTGTTAAAGAGTGGATGTTTCCTGAGATATAAATTAAAATACTAAATATATACTTAACATATTATTTTTAGTGTTCACAATTAGCCTTCAAGGCTAAATCTTAGACACTGAAATAAAGTTTACGTCAGTATGTATATAAAGTTTTCACAGAAATATATTCAAGTCAAAGCTGTTCACTTCCGAAAGTTAAATATTTGAACTCACCTTTTCCAGTCTAAAACATCAGAGAAGGGTAAAACATAATCATCACAGACTACAACAGGAATGCAGCCCTAATAATAAACATTGAATGAAATGTAATTTTAATTTCTCTCTCATACTTCACTTGTACATGTTTACTGTGATTTTAATTTGTTTCTGGTAAAAACAAATTTAAACCTGTTTGATTTCCAGCACCTCAAAATATCTGCAATCTTTTTACTTCTTCTCAAGACATACATCAGTATAATACCTGCTCAGCATCTTCTGGTAACTACTATACTAATCATTCTAGGCTCAACCATCATAAAAACTCTTTTTCTATCGTTAGGGCTAAAATTTGCAACAGCATTCCCGAAAGCTATCAAAGACTACCAAAGCACATATTCAAAAAGAAAATTCAAGCATTACTATTTGTAACTTTAGAAACTCTGGACAGTTATGCTGACACTAGCCCTCTTATTTCTGAAATTAAAAGGGCATCTTAATTATAATTTAATCATAATTTATAATATTTTTCTTCGCTTTTTATCACTTTTTTATTATTTTCCTCTTTTGACAAATAATATATTCAAAATTGAATTTTTTAACGCCTTCCATTAGTAATACGTGTTTGTATGTCCTTAACACCGCCTGCCTAGATTAGCTCACTATGTCAAGCTGACCGATTTGTTTTGTTTCAAATTATCAGGCAATGGAAAATTACCTCATACTCCAATTCTAAAGATTGAGAAATATTGAAACGAAGGTTTCCAAACAAGAACCAACAATTTTTTTTAATCATCACAGTCATGATTTAATTTTTCTCACCATCATCAGTGCATCTAATAATGTTGTTTGTCCCAACCTGACTCCTCGAATAACAAGACAAAACGTAGCATGCTAAGATAAACAAAATTGAACAATTTCACATGTTAAACACAATATAAATAATAATTCTTTCATAGTAAATTGTAAATTTATGCAGGCTTCTAATTTTTATTTTTTAAAGATCAATTTTTAGCTTTTAATTCAGTGTCCCCAAGTAGCTCTTCTATATATGTACATGTATGTAGCTTTATTACATTTCTAGCTGTCAAATATGAAAAATATGCTTTTAAAATCTCTTGATTTCAGAAGCAAATGTACGTGTAAGTAGATGATTAATGAGGTAACTTAAGGTGTCATCAATATTCTAGAAACTTTACTATACATACAAGCTTGTATCCTATCCAGTTGGATATTCAATGTGTTTTTTTCAAATTTGACTGAGGGAGTGGGGAGGGTGAGGTGAAAGGAAGGGGAGATATAGGGAGGATTCTGAGGTCTCAGGGGTGGGTGAAATTATTCAGGTGAGGCATCTTTTGCAAATAATACTACCATAGGGGTGATTATTATTTTGAGGGAGCAATTAATTGAGGAGTAGCTACTATTTGAGAAAATATAAAACATTCATGGTTGGAACATTACCAGTGAACTAGAGACAAGTATGTTACCTGTAAGATATCAGGATAATGATATGATATTGTCCCCTTACATCTCTTATACACATTGTTGGAATCATCGGCACAGTGTTTCAAGATTAGGAATCCAGAATTCTCTCTCTCAACATCTTCAAGTTGCCGTCTAAACATGTGGTTCATGTTAGTTTGAGAGGACACAAGCATCCATTCATATGACCTGCAAAGCAAAGCAAAGAAGATAAATTACTGACAGTACTTACTTTGAATTCATGATAAAAAGATCTCTCAAGTATAAACAAAGAAATTAACTGGCAATAAAAAAGTAAAATTAATAACTGTTTGTGTTTAGTGGCTGTTAAGTGGTTTTATCAATCTGGTGCCTAGCCGATGCAGTCTAACTACCGGGTATGTACATGTCAGTTTGTGCTGAGAATTCAATGGGTCATCCGAGAATAAACTGCCACAACACAGGGATACCACCCACTGCTTCACTCCTACAATGTCTCCTAGTACAAATTCAGTTCTTGTGAATTTTTTAGGTCACGTTGTCTAAAACACATCCCTTGTTCATTTAGGTTAAGATTCAATTCATTCAAGTGGTCTGTTCGAAAACATGTCCTAAAAGCAAGTATACTGACCATCGATTCTGTATGGTTGGTTTAAGTGGTGAATGTGATATCCTCTTATTGGTGAAGTGCTTCTTTATGATCCTGCATCCTGAGCATTACAGACACTTAAAGTGATACACCAGGAGCGTAGTCAACTGGTTGACTAATGAATCCAAGTTGTGCAATCATTGAAACTTCATTACATTTTGAACACTTACAAGACGTGGAGGGGAGAGTGATACAAATCACTTACCTCTTCAGTGAGCTACGGGGAATTCTTTGATTTGTGAGAGCATTGAACACAGGTATGCTGACATCATATCCTGTCCTATA
>CM042747.1:2885088-2889604 GCA_022496165.2 Catalaphyllia jardinei
AGCCTAAGGCAGAGGCTGATAACCCTTCACCAAGACCTTGATTATTCTGGATATCACAAAAATCAAAATCTAATAATTACTTTTTAATAATAACATTCAAACAAGAACTTCCATTATACAAGAGGCTTGGCTTAGCCATTCTCACCCTCCGTTGTCACTTAATTATCAAAGTGCAAACAGGTGACTTGTAAACAACCATTAATAATTTTTTCTTTGACAGTAGTTTTAGAATATTGATGAATTTCACTTTTGCCGTCGAGAACATTTATTGGCAAGTCACATTTTGTCACTGACATCTATGGTTTCAAAAGATTTTCAAGCATGCTTTAGATTAAAGGCTGCTTAATTCCAGCATGCCATGACTGCAAAAGTACAAATTTGCATAATTTTTGCAGCTAGAGAAATGGGAAGGTGCTATAATTCCTTTTGTTAGCCGAACTTCATGTCTAAGGTGGCTACAAGATAGACTGTGCATTGTAACCAGAGTATTCTGCTTGAAGAGGAGACTTTCTACTTAATGCGGTTGAGCTAGCCAGTTTAGTGTTTACAACAGGAAACAGTCCTGTTGTTGTTTGCTAGTTTATCCCTGAGGTGCTGTGCTTATTTAGGGTTGTCAAAATAAGCCGGCAACAGATGCATTCCACCTGCTATTCCAAATACTGCAGCAGCTACTCCAAATGTCAGTAGGTCAGTTCAAAGCATGATCAGGGCTCAAAATTGCGACCAATACGGTCGCCAATGCGACTAACTTTTTCTCCTTGGCGACGAAAATTGTTGATGTAACAGAGAATTGACTGTGAAGTGTAAATTTTAGTGCTAATTTAACCCATGACTAACCCACTGGGGAGTAGCCCTAGTAAAGGGAATCAGGGAACCACACGAGGTAAAGAAAAAATCTTTTGACCTCGGTGGGAATCAAACCCACGACCTCCGGATTAGATCTACCGTTACTCTGCCGACTGAGCTACGAGGCCAGACAGAGAAAGTGGAGGTCAATTTAGGTGGTGAATCGCGGCGAAGAGAAAGTAAGGGTACATATGAATGTTGTACCGCGTAGCACTATTAACACAAATGATGTAACAGAGAATTAACTCTGAAGTGTAAATTTTAGTGCTAATTTAACCCATGACTAACCCACTGGGGAGTAGCCCTAGTAAAGGGAGTCAGGGAACCACACGAGGTAAAGAAAAAATCTTTTGACCTCGGTGGGAATCAAACCCACGACCTCCGGATTAGATCTACCGTCACTCTGCCGACTGAGCTACGAGGCCGGACAGAGAAAGTCGAGGTCGATTTAGATGGTGAATCGCGGCAAAGAGAAAGTAAGGGTACATATGAATGTTGTGCCGCGTAGCACTATGAACACAAATGATGTAACAGAGAATTAACTCTGAAGTGTAAATTTTAGTGCTAATTTAACCCATGAATAACAAACTAAAATTTTTGTTCAGTTGCCACTTTGGCGACCTGAATTTAGCATGATTTAAAAGTACAGTAAAGCATTAAAGTTAAAATAAACATCTTATCTTTTCCTGCTTTGCATTCCTCGTAAAAGAATGGGCCAAATCACAATAAAAAAGCGACATTCCCTCCAAACTTTAACGGACTTCTGTTCACAATATTTTCTTCGACGCCATTAGAGTTTCTCTCTTGGAGCCGCCCAGGAGCCGCAGAAATTTGCAAAGACCGCTGGACAATAACAATTTTAGGCTCAAGGGTAATCAAATGTTTAGATGAAGCTTGATGAAAATTACAATTTATAGCGTTGTTTTGTTGATTGCATGACGTGCGCTCACAGCTCAGAAATGGTTGCCTAGCACGTAATCAAAATCTGCCCTATCAAATTTCTTTTCAGGATAAAAATAGCCGCGTTGGGAACAAAAACGCTGTGTTTATTTCTTAAGTTTAGCAATTTTCTGCAAGCATTTTTTTAGTTTCTCTGTACCAAACTTAACAACAATATATTTATTAAAACTGTAGAAATTGTACGCGAAAACTGAGAAGTCTCATACAATTTCTACAGTTTCTAGCACAAAAATGAAGCCAGCATTTTTGATGCTAAAATCCAGGTGAATCTCTGTTTTCGGCAAAACATGCAAGTTGGGTGCCGCTGCGCAAAATGAAAAGTGTTACATTATTAAAAAGAAATGGATAAGTAAGTCATAAAATACTTGTATGAATGTGTCCCACACTGTGCCAGCCGATATCAAACACTCTCAACAAGCGGAACCTGAAAATTATTTTGATTATACAAACTGGCGACTAAAATCTTGCATCTGGCAACTATATTTCTCCAGTAAGTCGCCAAGGTGACTTAACAATTTTTTTTAATTTTGAGCCCTGATGATATTGGAGAAATAGAATGAAAATAGCCACCTACTTTTTGGATGGAACCTGCTACTCAAAAACCTACTGACGACCCTGCTTAATATGGTAAAATGAAGACCAGCCCTCAAAACATATAGCTGCTGTTTATTTGTCATCTGACTGTTGCTCTTTTTTGGATATGATCTGTTGACAGACTGTTGGCCCTGTGTTAGCTGTTTTCTCAATAGCAAGCCAACACTTTTCTTGATTTTTCTGGCTAAGTGTCAGCCAACAGTTGGCAAGTTGTTGGTGGTCAGTTGAAAAGTTGTCAATGAAAGCAATATGATTGTAAACATTTTCTTATTCATTGCTTTGACAACTTCATCAAAAGGAAAAACTTATTTGAAAGGGAACCTGTACACTGCACTCTCAACAGTTACAAAACCATGACTTCTGTCACCCAACCATAATATTAGTCAACATGTTACAGACAGCTTGAAATGGGAGCAATTCTTCACCATAATTTTATTACCCTTAATTATTGCTATTTAAGGATGCTCAGAACGGTTTCCAACACTTTCCAAGATGTAGGTTGTGATGGGTCCGTGTAAACACTATGTATCAATTGAAGGGTTTGGTGGAAAAAGGGCATTAGGTTTTTCACTCAAAAGTGAACTTTGTCAGAAATGCTCCAAATTTCGCGTGTAGTTTTGTTTAGGTCCAATAACGAATGTTCTGTATGTTTTCTTGCTGAAGTTTGCTTCGTTTTCGAAATAGTAGGTATGCAAAAAACCTGTATTTTGTGGTCACTTCAGCACATGACTGCAAAGACGGTAATTTCACTCAAATTACTGCTCGAAACTAGGGTTAGCGTTTGGGGTCAGGGTTACAGGTCAAGGTTAGAGTTAACATTCAGTGTTAGGGTCATTGCTTAGGGTTAGGGCTAGCGCTCAGGGTTAGGTTTATTTCTTAGGGTTAGCGCTAGTACTTAATGTTAGGGTTAGGGCTAGCGCTTTGGATTAGGTTAGAATTAAGGTCATGACATGCTAGGGGTAGCGTAGTGTTTGGCCAGGGAAAGAAACCTTGATTTCTGAAATCTATTGCATGAATCTATTCCTAAATCAAGTCAATGAATAGTGCCCAGAGAGAGAGGTTGAAAGTTTTTGCAAATCGGATACATCAGTGATCGATTTAAATGTTTCTATGTGAAATTTTTTTTTTTTTTTTTTGGGGGGGGGACAAGACTGCTTGGTCCGTGAAATGATTAGTTCTGACAACACAGAAAGAGTAGTAATAATTCTAATAATAATTTAAAATTTATAACGCGCCTTTTCCATGCAAATATGATCAAAAGCGCGTAACAATAATTGATCCTTTGAAATGTTATTAAAAACATAAAAGAATAAAAAAATAAAATGACCATAAGAATTAAGCATTACATATCAAAAGCTAATTTTAAAAGATGCGTCTTAAGTACAGATTTACAATGTTCAAAATTGTCCACAAGGCGGATATGAAGGCGCAGACTGTTCCATAAGGTAGGGGCCGCCGATGAAAAAGCGCGATCTTCTAAAGTCTTTTTCAGTTTTACACTTGGATAATTTAAGGTAAGACAGCTAGCTGAACGGAGAGTGTAGTGCATCTGTACCTTAATAGCAATTAAGTCAGTCAAGTAACCAGGTGCGTGACCATATGAAGACGCTAGTGATAAAAGGGGATAAGTGACGTTTTTGGTTGTTTCTGTTACTCTCGCTACAACTCTCGCTCCAAATTAGCTGAATTTTTGCATGCGGCCTTCATTTCAGTTCAAAAACATTGCCCCGTGATTTCTTTCGCTGGCTTGCTCTTCGTTTGCGAGAAATAACGTATGCAAAAAACCCCTCAGTTTTCCAAGTGGCATCTTTTGTAGATGTATTGTTGAATAACCAACAAAAGAAACCTTAAGCACGATTAATTTGTTGAGGAGCAAACAGGCAGACTTTTTTATATTGTATGAAGTCAAAATCAAATCCCACAAAATAGAAAATGTCTCCTACTATTCACCACAAATACACAAATATTCTCACTCTACTGTTCAAAGAGCTAAAAACAAACAGCAAAAGTTTCATTTTTGCCGTTAGCCGTTTGACGTAACTTCAAGCCTAATCTCTCTATTGTGACGTCGGCTTTTGGCGCGCAAAGCATCGATTATTCAGAGCTTACCTGTTAA
>CM042747.1:2892122-2909687 GCA_022496165.2 Catalaphyllia jardinei
AAAATAAACGAATAATTCTGGACCAATTCATTGAGATTTCACTGTGACAATGTCCGTAAGGCACACGTCCGTACAACGGCTTAAGATGTTCTTACACGAACGTCACGAAATGATAAAATCCTTGAAACGCGCAGGAGGTCTTCTTTGTCTCGTGGATCTCCTAAGCGGCGACGCCGGGCTAACCAAAGGAGTTTCAGGAACAGGACCTGGCGACGCAATAGGAGCCCTTTGAACTTCAGCAAAGGGTTCAACTTCCTCAGAAGTCTGCATATTCTGTGGTTCTGCAGTTCGCCATATGTCCTTTCGATTTCGACGACGAACCGCTCCATCAAATAGGACCTCGTACGATCGGGGAGCAACTTCTCTGAGGCATTCAGCTGGTCTCCAAGTTCCCGAAGGTGAACGAACGCGGATAGTTTCGCCAGTCCTCACAGGGGAAAGGACACGTTTGCCACGATTGAAGTATCTGCGCTGACGCTCTTTCCGAGCACCCAGTTTAGCAGCGTCATTGATGAGGCTAAATCCAGGCGTTAGAAGAGTTCCGGAAGTTGGCAGTAAAGTCTTACAGCGGCGGCCTAGAAGACGTTGTGCGGGGCTCGTATCCATGCCCTCACTCGGAGTATTACGCCAATCCAGGAGAGCCTGGAACTCACTGACACCAGCGGCGCGACACTTCGTGAACAGACGTTCAACAGTACGAACGGCATTCTCGGCCTTACCATTACTTTGCGGGTAACGGGGACTCGAAGTAACATGCTGAAAGTTCCACTGGTCAACAAATTTCGCGAACTCAGACGAGGCAAAGCAGGGCCCATTATCGGTAACCAGTGTATCTGGCACTCCAAATCGGCTAAAGGTGGCCATTAGACTTCTGATCACCGACTTGGAGGTTTCAGACGAAAGAGAATCCACCTCAATGAAGTTACTGAAATAGTCGACAACAACCAGCAGAGCTCGGCCTGAGTGAAAACAGATGTCCGCAGCAACCTTGGCCCAAGGACGAGGCGGAACCTCGTGTTGAAGTAATGGTTCCTGAACTTGCGAGTCGCAATGTGTAAGGCAAACGTCACACTGACCAACGAAATCCTTCATTTGGGCACTCATTCCGGGCCAGAACATGCACTCCCGAAGTCGGCGAAGGCACCCCCCCAGGCCAATGTGACTCGAGTGAGCTAGGGACATAAACTCCTTTCTGAGGGTACTGGGGACAAACAGGCGAGGTCCGCGGAAAACCAGGTTCCCTTGAACTATCAGCGCATCACGAAACTGGAAGAAAGGGCGCAAGACCGGATCGCACTCGTGAATGTTACCAGGCCAACCTTCTAGGATGACTTGTCGAAGTTCAGCACAAACGGGATCTAGGGCTGATTCCTGCTCAATCCGCGTTAGTCGAGACGGAGAAACTCGCAAGTTCTCAGTATGATCAACAAGCTCGAGAGATTTCACTTCCTCAGAAGGCAACATTTCCCCGAGATATGCACGGCTGAGCGTATCCGCGATGAACATGAGGGAACCTTTCTTGTACTTGACCTCGAGATTGTAGCGTTGAAGCCGCAATAGCATCCGCTGAAGCCTTGCCGGAGCATCGCAAAGGCTCTTCTTAAAGATTTCTTCCAGAGGCTTATGAAGGCGAGTTGCAATGTCCTCTATGGTAGGCATAGGATAGTTCTCCCGGAGAATAGCCTTGTTGAGATCCTTCGGGTCGAGACAGATTCTTATCTTTCCATTCTTCTTCGGGACTGCTAACATAGACGAGATCCAGGGCGTTGGCTTTGAAACTGGTTCAATGACTCCAGCACTATGCAGTTCCTCCAGAGTATCTTTGATTTTACTGCGAAGGGCGACTTGCCCTCGCCGGGGAGCATGCTGAACTGGCTTGGCTGAATCGTTAAGACGGATGTGGTACTCGCCTTCAAGTAAACCGAGGCCCTCGTCGAAAACATCAGGGAACATTTCTATCACCTGCTCCTTAGTAAGTGGCTTGGAACTAGACATCACATCCTCGATGGAAAAAACGTGACCACCACTCGTGTCAGGCCGCCGAATTGCGTCAGAATCTTTAATTTCAACAACACCCATCCCTTCGCAAGCTGACTTGCCCAAAATAGGACGGCAGCGCTTGCTTTCGACGAGACGACACAACAACAGACAAGTGAAAGATCCTCTCCAAACTTGGAGTTTCACTGTTCCTAACACCGGAATATTTCCGCCATCGTAGGATACAATGGAAGACTTGGCTGGCGTAACATGCTTGAGGTCAAAATCACCGGTCGCCTTCTTGTAAATATGTACAGGCAAAACATTACAACGCGCTCCGGTATCAATTTCGAAACGTATAAAGTTTCCACTCAGTACTTTCAGTGTTACAAGACTTGAATCCGGGCTCTGATTAGCTGATACTTTGAAAACTTGGAAAACAGGCAACTCACTCTCCTCCTCAAGCAATGCCACTTTGTTGGAAGTAGAAGACAGGGGGCATTTCCTTGCAAAATGGTTCTCTTTGCCGCACTTGATACACTTCTTGCCCCAAGCTGGGCAGGCCTCGCGTTTACTTTCGTGCTTCCTACCACAGAAACGACAAGGATAACGAAGTTGATTTGCAGGAGAAGGCTCTCCGCCAGATAACTTTCCGTCTGAGGCCTTCTTGTTTTCCTGAAGAAGGTGAACATTGGGTGAGTTGAACTCGCTGACTGTCTTAATCTGCGCTTGAGACATCTCCGAAGCCCGACAGATATCCAGCGTCTTCGAAAGGTTAAGTTCGGGTTCACGCAGGAGCCTTTCTCTAACTTTATTGTCGGCAATGCCAAAGATAATTCTATCTCTCAGAAGATCATCGGGTGTGATGGCACCAAAATCGCACTTATCAGCGATTTGACGAAGTGAAGTCACATAGCGATCAAACGATTCGCCAGGCTCTTGCTGTCGTGAATTGAAAAGATAGCGCTCAAAGGGAATATTCTTCCTCGGATTGCAGTAGTTATCGAAACGCTCGATGACACCTTTAATATCCTTCCTCTCGGTAGCCGATAGATTCCAAGTTTTGAAGACTTTCCTTGCTTCAGATCCAATTGCAGTTAGAAACGCGGCTACTTGAACGTCTCCTTCTTCTTTGTTAACTTTTGAAGCGACGCTGTAATGCTCCCACATCTCCTTCCACTCGCTCCATTTTTCAGCGACGTTGGAGTCATTAATTTCGAGAGAGTGAGGTGCTGGTAGTGAGTGAAGAAAAGCCATAGATCGAAGCCACTCCTGACACCATGTAACGTTATGTATCTTCAATTGAACTGCCGGAAGACATCTTGATAACAACCGAGCTAGGATCAACTGACCCTCGCATAAATTACAAAACGACTTAAATATGCACAATCGGGTACATACCACGCAGAGTATTTGCACGCACCAAATGTTATCTAAATATGCTAATAAATATCGACACAGATACCTAAATCAAGTCAATGATTAGTGCCTAGAGAAAAACGTTAAACGTTTTGCAAATCGGCTACGTCAGTGATTTATAAAATGTTTCTAGGTGAAAGTATTTTTTGGCCGGTACAAAACTGCTCGTTCCATGAAATGATTAATTCTGACAACACAGAAAGAGGAAGCCTTAAGCTAACACGCTGCTCATGCCGAAAAAAAAGCGCGTGAAACGGAAAATTTACCAGCAAAGGAACGCTGAAATACAAAGCAAAACTTTCACTTGAGCTGAAGTTTTCTTCTTCCTAACCTGCGATCAGGCGTTCTTTGTCTTTTTTTCTTCGCGGCGGGCTCGATCCTATCACAATTCAAAGCAATCATCTGCTTGGAAATCCACCATACACACTCACGGAACGCTTGCTTGCCAATTTAACCAACCTGCGTTCTTTTTTGGCCCGTAGAAACGGCTTTGAATCTGTTGAAATTAACTTTTCACCTTACACAGGTCAAATTCAAGGACTTTGCTGCCTGGCCACCTTTCTCACCAGTTCCCGGCTGTGTTTGAGTCACGTTGTAAGTCACACACACACACAATAGTCACGGCGCTGGCTTTACGTATGAAAGATTATTATGGGATATCCCAGAAATTTTGGCAGCGAACGATGCTACATGGCTGAATTTCAAGAAAACAATAAGAGTCTAGAAAGCAGTTCTAATTTGCAAAACTGACACGCCAAACTTTAGCAAATGAGCCCTAAGTCCACGACAAATGCTTTGCTTTGGAAGAAGAAGCGTTTCTAGACTCTTACCACCTGGCTCACTTGCTCTTCGATCAATGGCTAAGTTAAACCATGATCTCGGAACAAAAACACAACTCGGTTCTTTGAGGCATGCTGGTGACTTATCGAGGGTCAAAGGCTTAATGATGCCAAATCTCCTACCAGGCGGGCACAAATATTCCTTGAACAAGCGCTGAATATCGGTGGAAATAACGAGCAAACTATGCTTAATGAACAGGTAAGCTCTGAATTTGTGGTAAATTACTGCTTTGCGCGCGTCAAAAGCGTACGTCACAATTCCAGGTAAAAACATATCAATACTAGATCCTAGCGAGTAAAAACGGCAATTCGATTACAATGGATGTGTTGGTTTTTGAAAGAAGTAGAGAAACAGCACACACAAAAAAAATTGATTGACCTCGCATCTACTCGAACCGGCGTCACGACAAAACAAATTCGAATCCGGCCCGTTGAGCGCCTTATCCGCTTGTGCTAACAAAGCAGGAGTAATAGAGCCATGTTATTGTATGCATAATTAAACTTGAATCGGTTTGAACAATAGTGAATGGTTTGAATGGCTTTGTGCAAGACAGTTGTAAGTGACTTTTTCGGGTAAAAATTTTTTTCCTTCAAAATTTTTGCATGTGCTTTTCAATTAAGTAGTAAAAGATTCCCATGTAATTTTTTTGGGTGGTTTGCACTTTGCTTCTGAGAAAAACGAAGTCAAAATATCGAAGTGTGCACAAAGAACGCAACAAAGTGGAAAAAGTAGAGCATTTTAGCCAAAAAAAGATACAGGAGAATGTTTTTCTGCTTTATTAAAAAGCACATGCAAAAATTCAGGCACTTTTGAAGGAAAAAAGTTTTTACCCGAAAAAGTCAGTTACGACCGTCTTGTACCAAGCCATTCAATTGACCTTTGGCTGTTTGGCCAGTAAAAATGGCTTTTAAATCTCTTTTCTAAATACATGTGAAATGCAACGACTTTGCTGCCTGGCCTTTTTCACCATTTCCTGGCCGTGTCTGAGTCACGCTATAAGTCGCGCGCACAATGGTCATGGTGCTTTATGTATCAACGATTATTATGGGATATCCCAGAAATGTTTGGAGCAAAGGATGGTGGATGGCTGATTTCAAGAAAAAAATAAGACTCTAGAAAGCAGGTCTAATTTCCAAAACTGACACACGCCAAAGTTTGGCAAATGAGCCATAAGTCCACAACGGATGCTTTGTTTTGGAAGAAGAAGCGTTTCTAGACTCTACCGCGTGGCTCTCTTGTTCTTCAGTGGTAAAGTTAATGGCAAACTTAAAACATGATCTCAGAAAAAAATCACACCTCGGTTCTTTGAGGCATGCTGGTGACTCATAGAGGGTCAAAGGCTTAATGAATTTTTTTTTTTTTTTTTTGCACTACTCATTTTTATTATAATTACAAAATACAAGCATTGTTTACAACATAATGAGACATTAAATACACTTAAATACACTACTTACAAGACTAAGTAACATAAAACTTTGGTTCGGTACTATTTGAATGTTCCAGTAATTATTTATAGATTTAGGTAAGGAAATACAGGTATCTACTTGAAGGGACATCTTCTTTAAGATATTTAACTATTAGATCAATTTAAATCTAGATTTTCAACCTTATACTTTACGCTTAATTTAGTGACGAAATCAGAGAGAGTAATTGATCTATTGTGGAGTTTGCTGGAGTAAATGTAATAGCGCATATACAACAAGGTGTAATTAAGTTTTCTTAACAGAGTTTTGTTTACAATTGAGGAGTTGGGAAAGAGTCCGAATAACGTTTCTTTAACAGATGGATGTTGATTTGTGTGATTTGCATTATTGAACCACTGAGTAACTCTTCGCTGGAAAGCTTTTGAGAATTGACAGTCAATAAATATATGTTCGATGGAGTCTTCATTTCCACAATATAAACAATCACTATCTTGTTTAATACCAAAGCGACATAATTCTTTCTTAGTTACTATAATTCTATGTAAGAATTTGTAGTGGAATTCTTTTAATTTATTTTCTCTGCAAATCTGTTTTGCCAATTTGAAAATGTGTTGCCATTTGGTGAAATTTAAATTCATAATATTGCTCCATTTTTTTGGGCCGGTAGGAAAAGAATTTTTGGTCTTTTCATTTAGTAACCAGTAGAAATCCTTTGCCTTTATTTTCTGTAAGTCAAATTCCATATTTTCAGCTAATTCAAACTTAGTATTATGACTTCCTAGATAATTTTCTTTAGGTTTATCTTGAGAACGTGCTTTAATCGCTAGAGCTTTCGGAATAGCATTTATCACTTGATAAAAATTTAGGAAATTAGTTCTCAAGTCGTATTTGCTTTGAAACTCTTGAAAAGAAAGAAATTTTCCATTTTCATTAAGTAAGTCAATGATACAGATAATTCCTTTGGAAAACCATTCCCGAAGAAAGAAGGGTTTCCCGCCGATTAAAATTGCTTTGTTATTAAAAAGGATTATTTCCTGCCCATGTTCATAGTTGTACTGAGATTTAAGTTCAGAGAAAAAAGATAGAATATCCTTATAAAAGGCTGGCAACTTAGGATCTAGATATTTTGCATCGTAGTTACATCTGAGCAGAAAGTTTAATCCTCCAAGTTTTTTAAAAAAGTTATCTGGTATTGATTTCCAATTAAGGCTGACGGGATTTAAAAGTCTTGGGATCCAGGCAAGTCTTAATGCCTTAATTTATCATTATTTCAACGTCAGTCATACGAATTCCGCCTTTATCATATTCTTGATAAATACTTTCTCTCTTAATTTTGTCTTTTTTGTTGTTCCAAAGGAAACTGAATAACTTAGTTTTGATGGTGTATATAGTTTCCTTCGGGACATTAACATTAGATGCTGCGTACACTATTTGTGACAGCCTGAGCGATTTCATGATCAAAACTTTTCCGAACAGGGTCAAATTTCTTGCTTTCCATAAATCCAGTTTTGTCTGTAATTTCTGAATTTTTAAATCTAAATTAAGCTGCGTGTTCTTGCTCTCATCATAGGAGAAGTATATCCCTAAAATTTTAACAGGTTCGTTTAGCCATTCTAATTGTAATGGCTTGGTTTTGTTCGTTGACCACTTTCCTAGCCACATCGCCTTAGTCTTTTTCCTGTTTAATTTTAAACCAGATATGGCACCAAATTTACTGACCGTGTTAAGAGCGTGTTCTACAGAAGTAATATCTGCACAGAATAGGTTAGTATCGTCTGCGAATTGGCTTATTTTAACCTTGTTTCCAAATAAATTAATCCCTTTGATTTCTACTGTCTGACGAAGTCTGTTCGCTAATATTTCGGCCCCAAGTATGAAGAGATACGGGGAAAGCGGACAGCCTTGCCTGACCCCTCTTGTTGGTTTAAACCAGTTGGTGGCAAAACCATTATTCATTGCGGCGCTTTCGATATTTGTGTAAAAAATTCTTACCCACTTCTTGACATTCTCACCGAAATTGAAAAGATCTAGTATCTTCTTTACAAATTGCCATTCCAAAGTATCAAAAGCTTTTTTGAAATCCAATGACACCAAAATCCCCCCTTTTTTCTCCACCATGGTGTACTCCATCACATCACATATTAATCGTATATTGTCTCCAATGTAACGACCTTTCATAAATCCAGTCTGATCGGGGTGCACTAATTTCGGAAGTACGTTTTCTATTCTTTTTGCCAATGTTTTAGATGCGATCTTATAGTCTATGTTGAGTAAAGTTATGGGTCTCCAGTTCTAAGTCTAATAAATCAGAATCTTCCTTGGGTATCAGAGTGATAACCCCTCTTCGCTGTGAAATGGAAAGTTCTCCAACTTCAAAAGCTTGGTTTAGACTACTTATGAGATCCGCTCCTAGTAGGTCGAAGAAGTATTTATAGAACTCAGCATTAAACCCATCTTCGCCTGGAGATTTATTGTCTTCGAATGTTTCTAACACCTTCTTACATTCTTCCAAAGTGAAGAGCCCTTCCAGCTCATTCTTTTCATCGTTATCAAGCTTTGGAATTTCGACATCCTTAATGAATTCATCAAAGTCCACTTGGGACACAGTTATTTTGGACCTATATAATTCTTCGTAAAATTTCTCTATTGTTTCTAAAATTTTATCTTCTTCCTTTACTATTTCGTTATCATCTGTTTGGAGTTCGGTGATTGTTTTCCTATTATAATTTCGTTTTTCTAAATTAAAGAAATATTTAGTCGGTCTTTCTCCTTTCTCCACCCATCGACATTTAGATCGAAAGATGGCCGCACGCCCTTTTTCCTCATATATTGCTTGCATGTCCATTTTAAGACTCTCGTATTCATTTAAAATATCATCTATGTTGGACAAATTATCGCTATTACATATTCTATAATCAAGCTCTTCCAACCGTTTAGAAATTTCAGTTTCCCGCTTAAAAGCAGCTCTAGCTTTTCTTTTCGTGAAAGATACGGTGTGATCACGAATTTCCATTTTAATTAATTCCCATACTAATCTTTTGTCTTTCAAAGAATCGTATTTCTTACGTATTTGAGGAATTAATTCACAGATTTCACCTGTGTGATTTTCGTCCTTCAATAGGGTGTTATTAAATTTCCAAAATCCTGGTCCCCTTGGGGAGTTGTTTGGCCAGGATAAACAAAGATGAACTGTTTTGTGATCCGGAGCTATCGAGGTCTTAATTCCGGTGCTTTTGACGAATTTCGAAAGATTCTTTGCAATTAAAATAAAATCCAATCTAGATTTAACATTGAAGGCCTTGGATACATAGGAATAAGTATTTAAATTTGGGTAGCGAGCTCTTTGTATATCTATTAGATCAAAAATTTCCATTGTCATCAAAAGTAAATTCCTGAATTGTGTCGGTTTCCACGGTGTTCCACCTTTTTTATCTTTTTTTGTTAATGTGCAATTCCAATCGCCTCCAACAATGAGGTTGGTCAATTCAGATTTGTCAATGATACAATTATTCAGTTCTTGGATAAATTCTAATTGCTCCGATGGACTATTTGGTGCATAGATATTACAGAATGAAACTTTCTGCCCATTTATACTGACTGTAATGAGAACCATTCTTCCTGAGTTATCACTGAAAGAGTTTTGTACACTATAGATTATTGAAGGGTCTATTAATATGCAAGTGCCTTTGGTGTGTCGAGACCCATGGGAGAAATACATTTTACCACCCCATTCGTTTTGCCAAATTGTTTCGTCTTTTAGCTCAGAGTAAGTTTCCTGAAGAAAGTAAAAGCTTGCCTTTTGATCTTTTAAATATGAAAAGATGCTCCTTCTCTTCGCTTGATCCCGTATTCCCCTTACGTTAAGTGAGATGACTTTGCAAATTAAATTATAGTAGAAGTCACTTTGTTCCTTTTTTGATGTACGTTTCTGGTGCCAAGTTTGAAGAATATTGCTCTGATATTTCTGGAGATATTCTTGATTGAGTGTTGTACTGTTTTAGCGAAACCACCTATGGCGTCATCACTTTACTAACAAAAACGTAAATATCTCTAAAACAAAAAAAGATATTCTTAAAAGAAAAACCTCATTCTTCTATACTTTGAAAGGCCTTTCAAATAAGCAGCAATTATTTTTTACTTCATAGGCACTTTAAAAAACCATTTGCATGCAAAATTTGTATGGCACATAAACTTTGTTCAAGTGCAAGCTTTGTATGGATAATAAGAATTGTGCAACTAAAAAATATCACCGTAACTGGCCACAACTGTAATAAAAGGAAATGACAGTCACTGGACAACAGTAGATATTGCATTGTTGCCTCACTTTATTTAAACTTGGGTCACAAAGAAGATAAATACACTGTGGAATCCTACTTTGTGAGAAGACAGAACCTTCAGGAAGCCAGTACTGTTCATGAGCGCAGTTGCCATAATGCCAGCTCAGGGCAATCAATACCAACATTTTTCCACTGGCTTTAATGATGAGTGGATTTCTTGTCGGATTCTTTCTGAGACTTTCACTTGTTATTAACTAAATGCTTTTTTTTTGTGAATGTTTTGGTTTTGTAACCTGTGTAGAGCCACCCTGTTTTGTAACAGAATGCTTTTGGCCAAACAAGACAATAAAATACTGTTAATAATAAACAAATATGTCAAAATTATGACAAAAAGAAGACAAAATAGAGTGTACAGTCTGATGGTCCACAAAAAGATAAAAGTTCCTCTCATACAATTTTCTTTATACATCACAGCCTAGTACTTGTATGTTATGTGATAACAGAGATCTCTTTTAACTAGGCTACATGCCCCAAATTGCTATAAAAACCATTTGAGTTTCACACCAATAGCAGTTTAGCCAATTGAGTTGCTGAGATAAATTTAATTCTTGCTTTTCTGCTCCTTGGCTACATACTAACGGCTTGTGTTGCCGCAGCCCAAGTGTTTTCGCTATCCTACGTAGCTGGAGTGTTACTTAATACTTTAAATGTATTGTTGCTTTGGTAACCTGGATGAGAATGACCACTAACAACTTGTTTACCAATGATTAAACATTTGTGTGATACCATTATCATTATAGCGTAATTTATTTTAAAAAGTGGTGGTATTTTTCCTTCAAAGTGTAGCTCTAAGAATAGTGCTGGTAACTGTTACCAGCCTCCTTGAATGAGTTTGTTTTGTACACTACATGATTGCATGTATTTTCAACAGGTGAAACTAGAAGCATGTTTTTACCCAGTACCATGTAAGGTTATATACACACTGTTGGACCAGAAATTCTGTGTGAGGATGCAGAACTGCCCAGGTACTGGTAATTATAATATTATGAAATACAATGCCTCTTTATTAAGTAGACAGGAGTGTTTTACTGGAAAATACACCACTTGTAAAATTCATATGAAGCTAGGGTCCAAGTTATGTACTTTCCATATCCTCAATAATGAGGATGTTGATGATTTCATTTCCTGCTTTTCACAGTTTTCTGTGCAAACAGTCAGTTTGCTTGAAGATTTGAACTTATTTTCTCCTGCTTAAATTCTTATCTTCCTGCTGCCTTGTAGTATCATCTAATATATGTTAATCATTTTGGGGATGTGTAAAGCATAATCAAGGTGTATATTTCACAGCACAGTTAAATCCATTGCAGTTTAATAGCATACCATAAATCTTCTATTATGGCTCCCCTCTCAAATAAGCCCTCTCTCTAATAATCCCCCCCCCCTTTTCCAAGATATGTCCAGGGTTACCCTGCGAGCAGTTGGTTCCTCCTATGTGAAACAAGAGAGAATCCCCATTGAGCAACCATTTGTTCTTTTAAATTAATCACCATCCGAAGCCGTGGACAAAAAAAATTAATTTTGAACAGGTAAAACTAGTTTAAAAACTGGTTTAGGTGTGCACGCATGTGCTCACCAATACAACCGCTGTGTTTAAATGAGCCCACTTTGTAGCGATCATTCCATCAAACTTCAAGTCCATCTGGATTATAATGAAAGACATAATTCTTCAATTCTGTGCTGTACATTGCTAAAATTCTTTCTCTAGTGCTTTGAATGCACTTCTGTTGTTAATTTTGATGACGTCCAGTCGCTTGAAGGAGCTTTTACAACCTCGATCGTATTTAATACTCGTATTGTTTCAAGTTGTTGTTTGGAGTTTTGTGTCCATAGACTTGCTCACCAATCCAGCTCTAGAGAGGACAAGAACGCCTTAAATTTGGGCTTTATATTCACACCACAAACTAGATAGTATACAATACTTCGACAAAGGTTTGAATCATTCTTCTGTCAGCACTTTTGTTGAGATATATTCAGATTCTTTTCTACCGAAATACCCCCAGAGAAAAATAATTGACAAATGAAATTGTTGCTCACAGTGGTTTCTGTCTCGTTTGGCGTAGGAGAAACCAACTGCTTGCAGAGTACATATGAATGTTGTGCCGCGTAGCACTATGCTTGCAGAGTAGTCCAGGATTGAATGCTAATGAGATTCAAATTCCTCATGAGAACCATCACAAAGTGTCCTCATTAGTAAAAAGTCACCAAAACACACACAATTCTGTCAAATATGAAGTAATATGGAAATGTCAAATAACCCTTCCAAATATGAAGTACTAATACAATACTTGTGTTCAATCCTGGACGTAAGTGCTTTTTCCAATGAAGAAAGTTATTTTGCCATCCCTTTTTTTTAAGCCCCCCTGTTTATTCCACACAATCAAGTTGACAAAATGATAGACTGTATTTGCAATGTCATTTTTTTGTATTTTGTATTTTGTAATTTTTGTACTTCATAAATTTCAAGGTTCTCACAAGTGAGTCTGAATAAAAATGCTCAAAATAACTTGAATGTATACATGTATGATTGTATAGTATCACTCAAATCTCCATATTAGACAGTTATTACTCTGGTCCAAAGCAGGAAGTGGATAAGCATAACCTAGTCTTCGTCTTCATCTTTTTTGAAACCAGTAATTGTTTTGCTAATTAATCCCCCCATCTCTCATAAGCCCCCCCTCAACAGCTGCCAAGAGATCACAGCATGCAGTGCTTAATGGACAATACTGGGTCTTTAATAATTTTGATTACTAGTTAATTGATTAAACCCATTGACTCCTGGAACCTTTTTGGCACAATGTTTGGAGATTTGGGAGATTTTCTGCCTGGATGTGAGCCAAATTACATGGAGCTCCTATCTACTCAAAAAGGCATTTGCAACATGACAGCAAGCGTTTCTTTTCTTCACCATGTTTTGTGGCATTTTTGTTCGGGTGTGCACAAAATTTTGAGTTTTTGGACAAGAAAGTGATCTACATAGATCAAGGGGGTTTTTTCGCCTTTTTCTCCTTTTCTTATCTTTTTGTGGCAGTGATTGACCTTCTACTGGGCTTGCTTCCAGTTTAAAAAATTATGAGAAAGCTTCTTTGAGACGGGCAGTTTTAATCATGGAGTAGCTATGTGTCGTGGCAGGAAATTTGCTCTGCGATGACATCAAAAGTGGAACAAAGCTCAATGCTCATTACGGCCAGTTACAGCTGGCAGAGGAGTCATTGGGTTTATACTGTACGGGGACAAAACAATATTGGCTTGCCCATAAACAATGGAACTTGATAGGTGTTCAATGTGTTGACAGAAACTTTTTTTCTCGCATTTAGGATTCAATGCAAGCACGACTCATTACAAACCATGTATATACAAGCCTACAGGTGTGTTTGCAAACCTTTTAATGTGTTATTTAGTTTAGTTGAAAACTGATTGACTTCCCACCAGCGTGTTTGATATTGTACAGTGAGAGGGTATTCAGACATTCTCAGCTGATGAATTTGGGTTACTTATTATAAACATAGGCACGCAAGGCGTGCAAGAGTTATTTTAATATGGATTACTCTAAAAAGCTAAGTACTGCCAACCTATGCATATTAATGACTAATGCACCAGTCAAAGTAAACCCTGACCTCCCCCACCCCGGGATATAGGTGGGGATTAGTTTTAATAGTGAGCAAAAAGCGACAAATGCCCCCAACGTGCAGGACAGGAAATAGCAGAAAATGTCCCACCCCTGGGTCAACTGAAGATGTTTCTTATGAGCTTGTAGTTGAATAATTCACAAGGTGGTAGAATTAAATTTAAAATTAAATTTTAAGAATGCCAGTTTCAGAGATTCCAGCCCTGTCAACTAAAAAAAGGTGGTTTTAGACCCAGCATAGCCGTGTCCATGATCACCGCAGGCATGAGCCTCTAGGTGGGTCTGGGGGCATGCTGCCCTGGGAAAAAATTTAAGATACATGCCTCTAAGATGCCATTTCCGGCATAATTTTTAAGATTACAGCCAATGGAAAAAAGTTGAGTTTTTTTCTTAGATGTTCTCATTGAATAAACATAAGATCAATGAAGAAATTGAGCGCCATAAGAGCATGCCACGAATGAATGCAAACCTTGCGCAAAGTCAAGGCAATCCAGTGCATTTCCACACCCAAAACTACTGCAGTCTTATGCTAGGATACCAAAAGGGAAAAATGGCTGAGAAACCACAGAAAAGCAGCTAAAAGTGACAAAGAATCATGCTAAAAAGACTGGTTAAACGAAGAGAACATCTTTCTTTGGCTAGGAAGAGTTTCAAAAACCAGGAGAATATTAAGCGAAAACGGGAGGCCAGAAATAGTCTCCAGAAATGGGAGGTTTTCGGCCAAAACGGGAAGGTTGGAATCTCTGCAGTTTATTTTAACGACAGTTTTAGTCATAACATTCCATAAGTTATATCAGCAACATCCAGAAAGGTTTTCTTTATGTATCAGTAAAACAAAATGTCATCGGCATCTCAATATTAAAGCGTTTGATGCCCTAAATTGCCCTAAATTAATTGATGTACTGATTGAAAAACAATAAAACAGATTCCACAAATACCTGTGAACACTTGTGTCCGCTCCGATGTGCCAAAATTTACCCAAAAATCCTTGCGGGAACAATCGCCGCCATCTTGGATTAGAACGAATCCCCTACTAATGCCCCATGTTCCTCGAGACAAAAGCAACAAAACGCATGAATCCCCCACGTACTGGGGACTTAAAGAGCTGCCAATATGGTGGTAAAGCCCCACTAAAGCCCCACATATCCCAGAGAGGGGCTGGGTGGGGTATATTTTGACTGGTGCATAAAGCAGTTGGGCTTCTTACATTTTATGACCTGCATGTACTGTATGACAATTATTACGACAGTATGATATCACCACTGTAAATCGGTTTGCAATTTCACAGGAATTAAGGTTGTTTTTGAGGAAACGTTTAGCATTTTGTACTTCTCTTATTTCCTGCCCTCCCCCTCCCACCCAGTTTTCTCTGAGACTCCCCTCCCCCTTCACCCCACTAACAACTTTTGCATGAATTCAAGTTTTTCATGTCTTTTGTCCATTACATTTAAACTGAAGATCATCCCAGGAGGACACAAAAACTGTACATCAATCCTTCTTTTTGTTTGTTTTTCTTGTCTGATGCTTGTAATTAGGTCATAGAAATGGTTGATACTTTGTGTTTCTTCTTATTTAATGTATATGCATTATCTTTACTTTTGTATCATATTTTAAGCAAATAGTTGTACATAGTTACCTACCTAGGGTACTTAATGGCATGCCTACCTGTGTGCTGCATGTCTGTCTGTCTGTCTGTCTGTCTGTCTCTCTGTTTGTCTGTCTGCCTGACTGTCTGACTGTACTACATTCAAGATTATTTTTTAATAAACTGTACATGTACACTTACTCCTGTGATATTTGTGCAATTATAAACTATGATGCACTGCCGAGCTAAGAAAAAAGGACTAAAATAAACTATTGTTAAAAGAGCCACACATGTTCTGTAAGTAAGTAAGAATGAGCAGTCTACTTCATGGATAAGACAAGAGGCACAGCTGTTGTTGCCAAGTGGAGTGCTTTAGTCATGGGAGCTCATGAATTGATTTTCATGGTTGTATCACTTATGAGCATGTACACATGACTAAGTCTTGCAACATGGTGGCCATACCCCAGCTAATAGGTCAACCAAGGCATGCAGCCTTCATTTACAACATACATCTTTGATATTGGGCTTCCATCTTATGGTTAATGGACTGTAGCTGTCAATCAAGGTATCTGCTGACATGACCAGTGTCACATGACAATATCACAGGTTCAGGTTTAGAGACCATTGAGATATCAATGGTTGTTGTTTTGATGTTGACCACTACCTAGCTACAGGTTTTCAATTGGATTACAGGCTCAATCAAACTTAAAGTCATCATTAACCCTGCTTTTAGGCTTGGATAAATCTATTTATTTTATTGAAAATATCTTGAGAACTTAATTAAAGGATACCAACTGTATCCTCCTATGGACATGAAACTTTACGCTACAGTCTGCCAGGCTTCAAATTGTTGATGAGTAATCATTGATACCCAGTTAGAAAATTTTATCCAAGACATGTTCGTGCTTAGATTCAACTATATATTAGTAAATATGTCAGTGATTTTATCTGCAAGGTCTTTAAGTGTACTACTCCTATGGATCCACGTAAGGCTGGCTTTTTTAATAAACAATTTCTCTTTGCTGTTTTGCAAACTCTCCCATCGACCATTCTGCTGGACGTACTTCAGCAGGTTGGTTTCATTCTGTTGAACTTTCAATGATCATTATTTTCTGGTAGTCATATTAATTTCTGCAATGGTCTAAATATCACGAAATCACTTCTCATGTGAGTGAAAATGACCAGCTTATTCTACTTGGCTTTGTTTGCACTTGGAAGAGAATGTACCAACTTTTTTCAACTTACTTCAACATTTATCCCAATAGTATTGCATGTAAGTCAGAGTCATTGTTTTCAGTTTTCACAGCCATTTGCTATGAGCACCACAAATAGTAGGTCACTTCTTTCCGGTAGCTGAAACGTATACAAGTCTATAGTAGTTAAGAGGAGAGGGATCCGGGCACATCATCTAAAATAAAGGGAAAAACAAAAGCAAAAGGAGGTGAGTGAAGAGAATAGATAAGACACCAGCACACATATTATTAAAAAAAATTGATACCACTATTACTTAAAAAAAATATAATATTAAGAATATAAAATGGATGAATATGTTAAAACCCCAGAAATGCAAAAACTAAAGAAAGAAAATTATAAAGAATACAGGAAGAGATATGATGTATTTAAATTAAAAAATACTCCTTGGTATTGTGATATTTGTGATAACGGTAAGAACTATAGGTTAGGCGGGAAATGGACTCATTTAGGTACTAAAAAACATGAGAGAAATAAATATGAAAAAGAAAACTTAATTAAATTTGATTAATTAATATTTAAGAAAAAAAATAAATTTAAAAAAAATGACACCTTATTATATATTGTGAATGATAAAATCAGAGAAAAAAGCATTAAATTCATATAAGAAGAATGTAATTGATAGTTATATATTAAATCAACCTATATTTAGACCAATAATAGTATATAAGGGCGCTGGTCGTGATATACAAAATAAGAGATCAAAATTACAAAAACCTTTAATACCAGAAAAAGCGCCATTTCCTAAGCAAAAACCAACACCAAAACCAAGAATATTAAGTAAGAGACCAACACCTGCTCAGAGAAATTTTATTCCAAAACCAATTAGATCTGATATTGCTCAATTTATTGAAAAAATAAAACCATTTTATAAACCAGAAGCAATAGCAGCATTTAGAAAAGAATTAAATGATAAAGAAAACCAAGTAAACCCAATTAAAAAATTAGATAAAGCATTTGGTGATTATGCATTTTCTGCAGAAATAGATATTTTTGATAAAAAAGATCCAAGAAATCAATTAAATAGAGTTTATTATTGGATTGAAAAATTATTACTTGAATACTTAAATAAGAATAGGGGACTAAAATTTAGTATTGCTTTAAAAA
>CM042747.1:2917907-2922907 GCA_022496165.2 Catalaphyllia jardinei
ACGAAATGTCTCTTCCGGTCAATATTGTAACTCTAGTTTCCGGTCACTTTTATTCTGGCAGGGGGTGAGGTGGTGGCTAGGGGGTGATGGGTAGGGGTTATAAGAGATATTCATGAATGTTTTAAACTGAGTTTATTAAAAAAATGTCACTTACATCCAGTGGTATCAAAGACATACAAAACACTCGGTTCACTGTACAGAGCCCCTACTGAATCTCAAATAACGTAGGTGAACGTCAAGCACGACTCTTTGACATTAGACAAAGGTGAAGCCTGTTTTAGATAAGAGATACTCTACAAATCAGTTTTTGACAACTGTTGTCAACAAATAAGACACTTATTTACACTTCTCAACCTTTTTAAGGAGAGAGTAATACATATTATATATTGTTTGTATTAGTGATGCAAGTAAATGTAGTGGAATGTAACTGGTATTTAATGGCACTGTAAGTGTGAAGTGACTGTAATAAACAGTGCCACCTTAAATTAGCAGAATTAGAGACTTTTTGTACATAACCAGTATACAAACGTGTCAGTCATCAATGTTGCTGTGTGAGTCAGAACAATTTAATTTGATTCTGACAGACCAGTTGTGTACTGACCAATCACACTAAACGTGAGCAAACCTTAAAACCACAAACCAGCTTACTATTGCTGTTTGCTAGTTTTCTCATACCTGATTGCCTTCCCCTTTGCAACACATTAACATTCCATAACTATTTCTGGTATTTATGGTTTTCTGAGTTTCTTATTAAATGAATCTCATTTCTTTCTAGATTGTGTTATTGTATTTGTTTGTTATCCTTGCTGTCCTGGTGTCACTGTACTTTGTGTTTTATACTGTATATGCCAGCAACAAAGAGGAAAGCCACTCCAGTTGAAAAGAAAGAGGTACAAAGTAAAACTTCATGATTCACAATGTACTAAATTGTGGCCCTAGTTTTCTCTATCCCTACCATTATCCAGTAGGAACTTCACAGACAATTGATGTTAACCAACTAATTACAGGGGAGTGCTATGCAGCATTCCCTCTGTGGGGAAATACATGTAATGGTCATGTAGTCGTTAGTCAATTCACTTTTTGTTACCAAACTTGGAGATATTCTTTAGATATATGATATGGCCATTGTTGTGGATATCATTGTTGTGGTCACTGAGACGTTTTAACAGACGTGAGATGTTTTAACAAAGCCTACTGTCATCTTCAGTTGATTGATGTACAAAACGCTGGAAGTTGATTTATAAAAGTGGAAAATGCTAATTGTCATGAAAAGTTACAACAAAAATGAAGCAAAGCTAGAAAGTATAAGAATTATAGGATAGTTTTAGATTGATTCAAAGAGGTTTATTCTATTTGAATGTGGATAGCGTCTTTTACCTTCAAATTGCCCCTAACCCCAATTTTTTTCTTTTAATTTTCAAAAAGAATACATAATTTGGTGAAGATTAAAAAAAAGAATTGAGTAAATTCATCAATTCCCGCGATTACTGGAGGTGTGATCCAAAACATAGAAAAGACTGCTGAACACAAGTTGCAACAATGTTCAGAAATGTTTGAAAATGCGAAATGGCGGGTTCAAAACTCACTATTCATCACAGTTAATATTTTTCTACACATAAATTCAACTTACACTAAAGATCACAGAAGGTTCTGTCGAAACGTGGTTTTCAAACTTAAAGAGTTTTGTCTTTTTCTCGGCAGCTTTGTTCTGAAAGTTTAGAGACCTATGGCCTCGGTAGACACCGACAAGGCTAGAGCAGTGCTGCTTAGCTCCTTGTTAACAGACTTATTAGGCCCCGGGTCCCGACAAATTTTTACACGGACAAAAACTTGCACGGTTCCACCTTGCGTTTACACGGGACTCGCGAAACTGGACGAATTTTTGAACGGCTATAAGTGTGCAAGTTTGGTACCTGAAAAAAGCAGGTAAACTTTTTAAAATGGAGGACGACTGATGAGGATCGTTTGATCGAAATATATATCGGATTCCTGTGAATTTTAAAGATTTTAAAGGTTTTTATTTCTTAGGAACAGCTCTTTTACAGTTTTACAGTTTTAGTGAATCGGCTGGGTGCGTCGAGCGTGTAAAAAGACGTGATGTCTAGTTATTCTCGGTATTTCGTACGGTCTCGTGTTCAACTTTTTGCTCAGATAGCGAGGTAAGGCCTGGAATCTAGTTATGTTTTGCCTAATTGCTCAGCAAAAATGAAACATTTTGTCCCTATTTTTTTACATTTTGTTAATTTAAGACAAAAGAAACAAACAAAAGCAGATTACAGATATGAGGAGACGAGCGGCAGCAGCATGCATCGCTATTTTTGCCGCATTAGCAGGGCTTTTGCAGTACACGTTGCTGCAAATGGCTATTCCGATCTTCATCCCCTGCTTTTCCTGTTTTGTTGTCTATAACTAATGTGGCAACAAATTTATTTCTTCATCAGACCACGTTAAGTTTTCGTCCACCGCTATGTTGCATTTGCCGCGAACTGCATCCGCTACAACGTGATTGGCTTAAAACATTAACGATAGCCAATCACAACAGAGACTTAAAAAGCCATTAAAATGCTGCCACTGGTCTAAAATTTGCACGGATCCGTGAAAAACTCCACTGCAATCTGTAACAGAATTTGCACGGATCCATGTAAACAGGCGGTCCAGGAACAAAATTCATCCGTGCAGAAATTTGTCCGGATCCGTGTAAACGGGACCTAAGTTTGCAAGTTTGGACCTGAAAAAAGAAGGTCCTAAACTTGCACACTTAAGTCCCGCCCACACTAATTCGTTTTCAAACGAAAATGGAGCTGTTTTGCTCCGTTTTCAAGAAGATTTGCGTCCACACTTATCGTTTTCGTATCGTTTTCGCCCGTCCACACTACAACGCCGTATACGTTTTGAAAACGCTTTTGTACTCTCAGTGCGCATGCTCAAATGAACCTGACGCACGCGCATTTTAATATATCGGCCCGCGAAATTGGCGCCATTCTAAATTCTTAATTAGCGTCTGTCCGCCATCTTGGATACTCGCGGTCGAGTGGTCTGGCGCCCGGTCGTGTCTATTTTGTTGACGTCACCGTTTTCAGATAGCATCGTTTTCTCCTTCCACACTAGAAAACAGCGTTTTCAAAAAACATCGTTTTCAAATCGCTCCACTCTGAGAACGTTTTCGAATGGCTCCGTTTTCGGTGATCGTTTTCGGCGTTGTAGTGTGGACGATAGCCGTATCCGGAGCAAAACAGCTCCGTTTTCGTTTGAAAACGGATTAGTGTGGACGGGGCCTTAGCTGTTGAAAAATTCGTCCAGTTCCGCCGGTCTAGTGTAAACGCAAGGTGGAATCGTGCAAGTTTTTGTCCGGACCCGTGTAAACGGGGACTTACAGTTGTATTCAGATGAAACGCTGAATCAGTGAGGGGCAAAATTATCCCAAAACCCTACACTGGCTAATCATATTACTTCAATCGAGAAATTCTCGTAGCTAAACATTTCCATGATCTTTATTAATGTTTACAACTGAATTTCATCATGTGGAATGCAAACATTCATTTCAGAAAACGTTTTTCCTACTAAACATCTAACTCAGTAAACATGTAATTTAATGTTTGATCGACATCCGCACATGATTTTTTTTAATTCCATTCACTGCTAGCGCTAGTGTTATTAGCACTTGTGATACTGCAAAACATTTCAATGGAACACCTTAGTCGTTGCAGTTCCGTAACATAGGTTAAAAAAAACACAGAGATGACAATCTTCAATATCAGCTTTATTCTGCGATAGTTCATTACACCGCTGAAAGCTTGATCAATTTTCCGTGGCAACGCTAAAGCAAAACAGACACTTCAGATCGCAATTTCTATAGTATTGTCGTTTTTCTTTCTTCCCAGCACAGCCTCCACGTGGCGGCAGATGAACTTCGATGCCAGCCTTACATGTTTTCCCGCCAAAAATCATAGCGCGCGAAACGGCGGATTCAACCCGTTTGGAAACCTCTGCTCCCCAGGCCTCGGGCCATAGACTTCTGATTTCCTCTTCTACAAACGGCAACTGTCTACAAGGAGTTGTTTTGTAAAACTGTAGGACTGTGGAATTAACTGGTGTTTCACCTGCTGTGAAGACGATTTTGTTGATGATAGTCTTAATGAAGCCTCTGTGTTCGAGCTCTGCGTTGTCCAGTTTTTGAAGGACGTCACTGACGGCTGCTCGATAGTTGTGGTTAAACACTCGGATTGCGATGTTTTCTGACGCTCTTGAATCTGTAATGTGTAAGATTAGCAAGATTTGTTATATAGCTTAATAAAGTGGAAATTTTATCTCTTCGTTTCAACTAACTACATGTGTTCTCAAGTTGTACTTCAAGAACGTTGAACCCAGGAGGCGTGGATGTAAAGCTGAGATACTTCGCGTCAAAAGTACCCCATATTTACCGTCTTAGGGTTGTTGTTAGGTGATCTCTGCACTGTTCTGGCATTTATCCGCTGAATATTTAACAATTATTCCTTGAGCCCATTTAGGATTCGGGGTGTTAAGGTGGCTCACTAGAGTTTTTCTAAGATTCAGTAGCGCGCGCTGCCATTGCCTGCCAGACGTCAGTATTAATCGCGGGTGCAAAAATGACGCAACTAGCCCTAAGAAGAAACGAAAGCAACTTCAGCATTTGAAAGGCGTTAAATTACTTCGGTATACGTAGCAATAGTTTGAAACTCTGTTCAAACATGTCTTGAAGCCTAAGGCCAAAAAACTACGACAAAGATGCTCTATATAAAAGGTAAAATAGCTCTAATTTACTCTTGCTTTCTGGCACGCGATATATGGCGTCAAATGAGCGCGCGCTAAATAAATAACCACGCGTGTTTTTCTGATTTTTGTGACGTCAGTGTGACCAAATAAAAGCTAATTTTCTAGCGTTCCCTTCGGTGATTTTTTTTTTTAATTTGGCTCAGTTGTAACCACACACAAATCCTATAAAATACCGTATTTTTGTTAAAATCTGTCAGAGCTAATCT
>CM042747.1:2927907-2944753 GCA_022496165.2 Catalaphyllia jardinei
GAATGAGTACTGACTTGTTAGAATTTTTTTTACAAAACCTAACATGCATAACAGTCTCCAGTAGGTAAGAGAACAAATAATACCGCTTAACGTAGCGTGGAATTTAACCTCTTCCCTATAGAGTTCTCAAGTATGACGTCACAAAAAATTATATCTGTGAAATTATGGGATTGGGCGCCATTTTCGAATGGAGTATCCTTAAAAAAGGTTCCTTGCCAAAACTTAGCTCTTAATTGTAATTCCCAGTTGAAATATGAAGGATTGAAATTTGATACTGCCCCATATAAATCTCTCTAATTTTGAGTCAGTAGTTAGAGAGAGAGGGGTTTTGGCGCATGTGGGATGCGGGCGCATTTTGCTTTTAAAAAGTAAAAAAATTAGATTTGCTTTATTTGCTTGCGGGTTAAGTCACAAAGAAAAATAAAATGACGCTCAAGATACTTAAAAAAAATATTATATACTGTTATATAAATGGAAGCTTATCTAAATACCCCAGAAATGCAAATGTTAAAGAAAGAAAATTACAAAGAATACAGAAAGAGATATCATGTATTTAGACTAAAGACAATAGAGTGGTATTGTGTTATTTGTAATAATGGAAAGAACTATAGATTAGGTGGAAAATGGACTCATTTAGGAAGCAAAAAACATGAGAGAAACCTTTTTAATAATGAAAATTTGATAGAATTAGAAAAATATAATTAAGAAAAAATAAAATTAAAAAAAAAATGACACACTATTATATAATTGAAATGATAAAATCTCAGAAAAAAGCTCTTAATTCATATAATATGAATGTAATTAATAGTTATATATTGAATCAACCAATTAAAAAGATAATTATTAACCCATTATTTCAAATTGGTGGAAGACCTAGTTTTAAAAGATCTAGATTACCAGAACCATTACAACCAACACCATATGTTCCACCAAAACAAAAACCAACACCAAAACCAAGAATAAAAAGCAAGAGACCAACACCAGCACCAAGAAATATTACTCAAAGACCAACACAAACACCAACTTTTATTCCAAATGCAATAATAAAAGATGTTAATCAATTTATAGAAAAAATAAAACCATTTTATAAACCAGAAGCAATAGAAGCATTTAGAAAAGAATTAAAAGATAAAGAAAATCAAATAGAAGTAATTAAAAAATTAGATAAAGCTTTTGGTAATTATGCATTATCAGCAGAAATATATATTTTTGATAAAAAAGATCCAAGAAATCAATTAAGTAAAGTTTATAATTGGATTGAAAAATTATTACTTGATTATTTAAATAAAAATAGAGGACTAAAATTTAGTATTGCTTTAAAAATATTATTTCATAAACGTAAATTTGATGAAAATGGTGAAGAAATTAGAGAATATATTGAGGGTTCATTTAATAATATTGATAAACCAGAAGTTGTAATAAATAGTGAAGAGATAAAAGATAATTATAATTTTATTGTAGAGGTTTTATTAGAAAAAATATCAAAATGGTTATCTAATGGATCTGGTTTGATAATAGAGGAGATAAAGAGTAATTATATTAATATTGCAAAATATACTCCACTTGGAGGTGGAACATATTTACCATTACCTAAAGAACTACAAAATTCAAATAAAGGTTTGATTAATATTAAAAATAAAGATGAATATTGTGTGATTTGGAATTCAATAAGGCAAGATAATCCAAGGGATAAAGATCCGCAAAGAATTTCATTAAAAGATAGAAGCTACTTTAAAAATTATGATTTAAAAGGTATTAATTTTCCTTGTAAAGTAACTGATATAAAGAAGATAGAGGATAGAATAAATAAAAATATTAATATTTTTGTATATGAAAATGGAGTATATCCATTTTATATTAGTGAAGAAGATAATAAAAAAATATTAAATATGTTACAAATACAAGATGGAGATAAAACTCATTATGTTTATATAAAAGATATTAATAAACTTTTAGCAAATAAAACTAAAAGAAAGTGTAGAATGTATTACTGTGTTAGATGTTTACATGGTTTTATAAGAGAAGAACTTTTAGAAAAGCATAAAAAAGATTGTAAAGAAGTAAATGAAGGAAACTGTGCAACAAGATTACCAAATATGTTTAAAGATAAAAATGGTAAATGGAGAATACCAACTACTCACTTTAAAAATCATGCAAAAAAATTAAAGCAACCATTTACTATATATGCTGATTTTGAAGCAATATTAGAAGATTTAAAAACACAAAAAGGTAATCAGAATGAATCATATACAATAAAAGAAAAAAGACATATTCCATGTAGTTTTGGTTATAAATTAGTTTGTACTTATGATAATAATTTTAGTAAAGAGGTAAAATTTTATAGAGGAAAAGATGTTGTAAAAGAGTTTTTAAATTGTATATTAGAAGAAGAGAAATACTGCAAAGAGGTTGTAGAAAAGCATTTTAATAAACCTTTAAGGATGACTGATGAAGATATAGAAAATTTTATAAATGCAAAAGAATGTCATATTTGTTGTAAGAAATATAAAAAGGATGAACAACCTGTAAGAGACCACTGCCATATTACTGGTAAATATAGAGGATCAGCACATAATGAATGTAATCTTAAATTTAGAATAAGTGCTGATAATTTAAAAATTCAAGTAGTATTTCATAATTTGAAAGGTTATGATGGTCATCTAATTGTAAAAGAGATTGGTGCTATATTAAAAGAAAAAAATAAGATAATAGATTCTGAAAACGAAGAAATAGAAAGATATAATGCACAACTTAGTAAAAAAGATGAAAAGAAAAAGAAAAAACGTAACCTAAATATTGGAATAATACCAAAAGATATAGAACAATATTTAACATTTTCAATAGGTAATATATCTTTTATTGATAGTGCTCAATTTTTACTTGGATCATTAGAGAGTTTAGCAGAGTGTTTATCTAAAAGTAAAGATAATAAATTTAAATATCTTCGAGAATATTTTAGAGATGATGAGGAGTTTGTGTTAACAAAGAGAAAAGGTGTATACCCATATAGTTATATAGACTCATTTCAAAAGTTTAATGAGACTAGTTTGCCAGAAAAGAAATACTTTTTTAATGATTTAGTACAGAGAGATATTAAAGATAAAGATTATGAACATGCAAAAAAAGTATGGAATAAGTTTGGTATAAAAAATATGGGAGAGTACCATGATTTATATCTTAAGATTGATGTGTTGTTATTAGCTGATATTTTTGAAAATTTTAGAGATACATGCCTAAAATATTATGGATTAGATCCACAACATTATCTATCATCACCAAGTTTAGCTTGGGATTCAGCATTAAAAAAAGGTGGAGTATATTTAGATAAAATAATACAGGAAAACATAGACCAACTATATTTTTTTGAAAAAGCAAAGAGAGGAGGAATATGTAATATCCCACATAGAAATGCAATAGCAAATAATAAATATTTAAGTAATTATAATCCAAAAGAAAAAAGTACTTATATAATTTATCTTGATGCAAATAACCTTTATGGTTGGGCAATGTCAGAACCATTACCTTATAGTGGATTTAAATGGGTAAAAGATTTTCCAGAAGATAAAATGTTACCAAAAATAGAGGGAAAAGGAAGGTTTTATGAAGTAGACTTAGAATATCCAAAAGAGTTACATGATTTACATAATGACTATCCTTGTGCACCAGAGAGTATTAATATAACAAATGATATGTTATCAGACTTATGCTATGAATTAAAAGATAAGTTTAATATATCAGATACAAAAGTAAAAAAGCTAATGACAACACTAAGTGATAAAAAGAATTATGTAGTTCATGAAAGACTTTTAGAGTATTATTTAGAATTAGGTTTAAAATTAAAAAAGGTGCATAGGGTAATTGAATTTTTTGAAAAACCATGGTTGAAAGACTATATTCAATTTAATACAGATATGAGAACAAATGCAGAGACTGATTTTGAAAAAGATTTTTTTAAACTAATGAATAACAGTGTTTATGGAAAGACAATGGAAAATGTTAGAAAGAGATGTAATGTTTACCTTGAGACAGATAAAGATAAGTTTCTTAAAAAAGTAAAAACACCTTATTATGCTGGTTGTAAAATATTTTCAGATGATTTAGTTGCTGTTAATATGAGAAAGAAAGAGGTTTTAATAGATAAACCAATATACTGTGGTGTAGCTATTCTTGAATTAAGCAAATTGCTTATGTATAAATTTCACTATGGAACGATAAAACCACTATATGGTGATAGGGCAAAACTATTGTTTACTGATACTGACTCACTTATGTATGAAATAGAGACAGAAGATGTTTATGAAGACCTTTTTCAATTTAGAGATCAATTGGATAATCATAAATATCCAAAAGATTCAAAATTTAAATTTACTGAAAATAAACAAGTGATTGGAAAGTTTAAAGATGAGACTGCTGGAATACCTATAACAAAATTTGTTGGATTAAAGAGTAAAATGTATTCATTTAAAATAGAGAAGAAAATATTTGAAAGTGGAGAAGAGAAGATAATACATGAAGAAAAATTAAAAGCAAAAGGAGTAAAGAAATATTTAATAGATAATAATCACCCAAATGAGAGACACTTTAATTATTCTCATTTTGAAGATGTCCTATTTAATCAAAAAATAATAAAGACAGAAATGAAATGCATGAGATCAGACTATCACCAAATGTATAATATATTAATGAATAAAACAAGTCTATCATGTTATGATGATAAGAGATATGTACTTAATGATATAATAAGTACTTATGCATATGGTCATTACAAAATTTAGGATAGATCTTTTAAATCTTTTATATCTATCCAACTGTTGAATTTTTCAGGGTAACCTTTCCATTTAACTAAAGCTTTGTTGCCTTTTTTCCTTATGACTTTTTCTATTCTGAAAACAGTTTGATCTGTCTTCTGCAGCTCTTCTGTATAAAAAGATCCTTTTATTTCTTCACCATCTGAATCTTTTATTTTGTAAGTTATAGGATGTGTGGGTAAAATTCTATCTATAACGAATACTTCTTCTGTCCAATTTGGAGTGTATCCTTTATCGAAAGTTTTTCTTTTATATTTGCTTATACGAACAGTATCACCCACTTTAAATATAGGTTTACTATTACTATTACTATCTATTTCACTACCTACCGCATTAATTTTTAAATAAACTTTTCCATAATTTTGTTTCTTTCTAGCTTCATTTGGAGTCATACCTATGCTTCTATTTTTACTATTATTGTAAGAAGAGAGTATTTCATCCAAAATATCAATGTAAACAGTATTATTTCTGATTGTAAACATCTTGTACATTTTCTCTTTAATAGTTCTATTCCATCGCTCACAGACAGCTGACTTTTCTTCATTTTGAGTAGAATAAATTTCTATATTATTTTTATCTAGTAAATCGAGAAAAATTTTATTGTAATACTCTTTGCCTTTATCAACCCATAACTTTTTTGGCTTATGCTTTTGTAAAATGGTTTCGAAAGCCTTAGATACTTCTAAACCAGTTTTATTTTTTAAAGGTACAATCCAACCATATTTACTAAAAAGGTCTAAGACCATAAGAAGATATTTAAAACCTTTATTCCATTTACTAAGCTTTTGCATATCAACTAAATCAGAACACCAAATTTGGTCAACATTATGAACAATAACTCTTCTCTTATTAAAATTACGTCTTATAGGTTTATGTAACTCATCAGCCAATTTTTCTTGCCACCTTAAATTTTGGGCGTTTTTTTTTTATCATGAGTGCCTAAACCTAACTTTCTTTTTTTATCAATCATATTTCTAGCTAACCAATGACCCCATTGTCTCTCTTTCCAAGGAATTGCATCAAGAGCTTTAACCATCTTATTATCTGCTTTATGTTTACAAGATTTATCATCTCCACATACAGTATAGTCTACATCATGTTGCATTGCAATGGCATCTGCTGTACCAGTTGGTTTATCATATATCTCTAATATTTGACCTGTATTTTTATCAAATTTAACTTGTTTATTTAAATCATTATATGGACCAGTATACTTATGACCAGGAAGAGTCCAACCACCTTTTGGTTTTGGAAGCTTTCCAATAGCTTTATGAATATCTACTCCTTTTCCCTCTATTTTATCAGCTGCTGCATCTGCTGCTTCATCAACATATTGTTTTATTTTATCTTTAGCTTTATTAGATCTAATAAAGTCAGCTGTTTTTTTTCTTCCACTTTTAACTAATAATTTAGCATCATCAACAATACCCTCACCTTTTATCTTTTTGGATACATCATCAGTTATTGAATCAATAGCTTCATTTAAATACTTTTGACCTATTTGCTTAAATTTAGCTTTAGCCGTGTCAGATTTAATTGCATTAGCTGCTCCTCTCCTTCCTAAGTTAAATAATCCTTTAGCGCCTGCTGATAAACCTTTAATAAACAACTCATCAAATCCAGATCCATACATTTGTCTTAAACCATTTACTTCATTATTAGATAGGAACTTAACCTTATTAATACCACATTCATCACATTTTACTTTTACTGCATGTCTATTATTAATAGTTTTAAAATATTGTTCTGACCCGGGTACATTGCCAGTATGTTTTCTTTGTTTAACACAATATATTTCCATTTCCCTATAATATTAAATATAAAAATCTTTTAAATTATAAAATTGCCCCTACAAGTGGAATACTGTTAAAAGGGCTGTTTGGACCTAATAATAGTCCTTTACCTTTTTTTGGTCTACCTCTTCTCCTTTTTACTCCAGTTGCTGGTTTAGCTACTTTAGGTACTCTAGGTTTAGAAGGAGTAGCACTTCCTTTAACAAACCTAAACTTAGTAATGCCACACTCAGCGCACTTACACTTCATAGCATTTCTACCATTACTAGTAACAACTCTCACCTCACTACCAGGAACACACTCAGTTTGTTTTTTTTGTTTTACACAATAAGATTTCATATATAATAATAAATTATAATTTTATTTAAGTACCTAAACTTATATTAAAAAATTTTTTAAATGCTATTTATATATATGGATGTTAATGTATTAATAAATGATATTCGTTCACTAGAGATCTTATATGCAGAGGTAAAAAGTTTTTATAAAAGATACAAAAACCTTTTTAGATCATTATGTAATAGAAAAGAGAAGAGAGAAGCAAAAGAACATAAAGAATCAGTAAAAAAAGATTTAAGTAAAGCAAGAGATAGACTAATAACTAGAGCAAGAGAATTACAAAAGGAACATAAAGAAGGAGAAGTTAAAATAAAAGATAGAGAAAGAAAACTAGAAGAAAAATATGTAAAATTAGCTTTAAATAAGTCTAAGTTGAAAGCTGATGGAAGTACTGCTCTATAAATTTTTCATTATATTTTGTATCTTTTTTAAAAACACTTAGCAGATCCCAATAATCTGTGCCTTTATGCATTTCATAGAGAAAGTAAAGACAAAAATAACCACAAGTAGTGGTATATAAGTTTTGAATCTGCATGTTTTGGTGTAAAAGAGTTAAATTTTTCATCTTAGCATGATTTACTATTTCTTGAAAAGGTGGCATACCAAAACTATCAAAATAATTAATAACACCATCTCTGACATAAGTTGCAACCCAATGAGATCCACTCATATAATGTGGTTCTAAATTATAGATAAATATAGCTAATTTATGATTATGGGGTATTGTAACATCTCTACTTAATACATCTTTAATAGGAATACCTAAATATTTACACCATTCTAAAAGATCATAATTACTTAATGGGACATTTTTTTTAAACTTTAATTTTGAACCTAGTAATAATAGGCTGCTTCGTTCTTTTTTTTTTTACCACCTCCTTCTGAAGGTGGTTTACCAACTCTTGGTCCTCCCTCACCCCAAGTACCATAAAATGGAGGTGGTCTCATTGGATATTCACTCATTGGCATAATTGCTCCTCCTTTTAATGCACTTATAAGCATTGGTATTCCAATACTTGCTAAAATAGTACCTATACCATTACCCACTTGCTTTTTATTAATTTTAAACATTAAATCCATATTATTATTATAAGCATCAGCTAAATCTCTAATCTGTGGTTTAGTAAGCAATTCACTCATAATTGCAAGTTTATGTAGCTCACCATTTGGTACTCTAAATATTTGACCACCAGTTATTTTTTTTACAATCTGTCTAACACCTTCACTTACACCACCAGCAAGAGCTGATAAACCAGCAGTTTTAGCAAGCATAGGTCCATAATTTCTCAATACTGGTAATATACTACTTGCAATACCATACCCAGTTTGTTTTCTAATATTAGTCTTTGGAATTTTAACAAGAGCACCAGTTCCATTTTTTCTAGCTTTTTCTACTCTATAAGCCATATTATTTGAAACAAGTAGAGTATGACTACCAGTTAAATCTTTATTTTTTAATCTAATACCTATTTCTTCACTATTTTTATAAGCTCTTTTAAGTTTTTCAATTTGACCCTTTGAAAGATTAACATTAATTTGAACTAATTTTTTTGACATTATATTAATTATGAATTAAATTTTTTTAACTCATAAATAATATTTTTTGTTTTTGTTTTTTCTAATCGCTAAAATCAAAACAATTCTCTGGATGTAATGAAATAATTTTTTCAGTATTATCTCTGCTCTCTCTTTCCTCATCATCACTATCATCCATAAGACAACATTGACTAAATCTATTTTCTTCTGGTTTATATCTAACTTGCATTAATTTTGGTTTAAGAGTTAATCCAAATGTACCTCTACATAATGAAAACCATCCAGCGATAAACTTAACATGAGTTCTTGATATCACATCTTCATAATTATCTTTTTTATTACCATCCCAATCAAAAAAAGTAGTCTGAAGTTTATCTTTTTTATATAGTAGTGAAAATTCCATCTTAGATGGATAATCTAGATATTCTCTCTCTTTTGTCTCTTCATCTACTTTATAAGGCTTTTTACAAATTCTTTTCCATAATCCACCTTGACCATGTTCATCATAACCCTCGATATTAGTTTTAGGAATATTTTTTGCTAATCCCCATTTCTTTTTATAAAAAGTGTCAATAAAAAACTGATCTAATTCTTTTGCTTTTTCTAGATAATTCCCCTCTAAATTTATTTGAATACTTGTTCCAAGATAATTACCATCTTTATCAACATTTTCTTGCGCACCAAATGGTGAATTACCTTCATATTGAATATACATGGTATATCCATCATATAAAATTGGTATTTGAGTACCATTATAATTATTTTTCTTTGGAGTTCCAAAAGTAATCTTATTTGTATCAATATCTAAAAATTTAACTACAAAACCACTGTTGTTTTCTCTTTCGTTTACTTTCATTCTATATGATTAATAAATATTTTTTTTTAAATTATTTTTTTCTTAAATATTTTTTCGTGAGGGTGTTTTTTGTACTTATACAATAACTAATTGATCTCCCACTTTATCAACAACAACATCTTTTTCATAAAGAACAATAGCATGAACCCTAAACCTATCACCATCATTAGTGTTAATCATATATTTAAGTATAAGTTGTTTAGGATCTCTACTTACACTATCAGCTTGATAACTTAGATCAAAAAAGATAAGAGGATAAATCTCTGAAAAATTCTTGATATTTAATTGTGTTCCAGTATTATAATCATTCTTTTTCCATGAATAACCCATTAGTGCATTGAATATTCTAGTTTTACTCTCATGATCAAAATCTCTTTCTGGATAAAATACACCATCACCATATTCAAGTCTACAACTAGTTAGAGTACTTGCATCATCACCTGCATTTAGTTTAAATGTATCATATATATATGGATTTGCTGTGATTAAATTATTCTTATTTCTCTGTAAATATACAAATACATATCTTACTTTATCAATAGATGCTGATATTCTAAAATCTCCACTTGTATTTGTTAGATCTGATCTCTGATACATTTCTCTTAAGTAATTCCATTTACTTGGTTTTTGAAAATCAGATATGAATTTAGTCATTAGAGCATCTTTTGGTTGTAATCTTGGAACCCATAGATAAAATCGATCAATTACTAATCGTGTTGTATCAGCTGCACCAAAAAGTGCTTCTGCATCTGGGTTTAAATCTATTTCAAATTCAAGTTGCATTGGAGGTAACATCCTTCCCTCTAATTCTTCAAAGAAAGAGTATCTGTTTAGAGGGATATTTACATTAACTTTTTTGCTATCTGCTGTTAAATCTCTTCTAGCTTCAAATTCTGGGTTAGCTGCTGCAACTGAAGATTCAGCTCTATCTAAATACCAAAAAGTATTTTTAGCTACAGTTCTAGAATAATCATCTGAATATTCTAATAGATTTTTTGCAAAAGTAACAAGATGAAGATTATCAGTATCATAGATAATTTTACCAGCACTCTTAATAACAAGATGTCTAATAAGAGAATGTGAGCCGCAAAGTAGTGTTGTTCGAGTATTGGTGTTGTCTCCACCATTTGCTTTTAGATCAAGATGAAATTGTACTTCAAAATAAGCATTAAACCAATCATAAAAAGAGCTTCTATCATTTATTACAAATTTATAACCATTTTTTGTTGCTCTGTAGTATTAGCAGGAGCTCTTATATTGCTTTCAAGAAGAAATCTGACTTCTTCATTTCTCTGAACGTTTTCTGATGATCGAAATGACATATATATTTTATAAAATAATTTTTTTTTAATATTATTATTTTTTGTTTTTCTTTTTACTAATCAATCATATAAGAGATTATTAATTAATTGATTAACTTCCTGTTGTGTCATTTTAGTTTTAGCTCTGCTCGGTTTTTTCCTTTTTGTTGCAGGGTGTGGTCCTGGGGCTATAGTGTATGGTTTTATCTCTTCAGATAACATCTTTCTTATAACATCACCAGATTTTTCTTCTATTGCTTCTTCTGCCTTTTTCTCTATCTCTTTTGCTGATTCTTTTGCTTTTTTAGTCTTTTTTCCTATTGCTTTTGCAAATGTAGAGGCAACTTTACTACCAATAGCACTTCCAAGTTCACTAACACCAGCAGTAATTGGTTTCATAATATTATCAACTATAAGACCATTTCCTCTATGAAAGTAAACATATCTTCCTAGAGATGGATGATACATCTTTCTAAATTCTCGTGATTTTGGCATTGAATTGTTAACCATATAATATTAATTACTTATTTTTTTTAATATTAATGAAAATGCAGTATCTGAATTATTAAAATATATTGGTCTTCTTAATCCATCAGTTACATAGATACGTATACTTGAAATTATTGTTGTATTTATTGGACTAAAAATAATACGTCTTGGTTCAAGTGTAAAAGCATATGATTGAGTTAAAGTTCCTGTACCAAAACTGTAAATAATATCTGATTCTACACCATCAACTAATGAAGTACTTGTTAAATCACAATGTATATTTAAAATATCAGTGTCCTCTGTAAGATTTGGTACTCTCTTTCCAATATTCTGTTCTTCTTTTAAAATCTCTTTATCAAATCCTATAAGCTTATTAAAATTAGATTTAGTTAAATCAAGTTGATAACCTGTGTCTAAAGTTATAATTGTTCGAAAAGTTGGCTCATCAAAAGTTAGTGTGATTGGATAGTTTGGATTATTTCCATCTCCATCTTCTACTGTCTTTGATTTAATATAATTATCAAAATCATTATATGACCAAACTCCTTTTGGAAAATCAATATCAGTCCAACTATTACCATTATCTTTACTATATGATATTTTTTGATTATTATATTCTGAATTAACATTTGTCCATGTAAAAAACATTGAGATAATTCTGTTTAAACCAATATAGTAGGTTGAGTTTGAGTCTAATATCATTGTTGGTGTAAATATTGTTGTAAAGTCACCTGGTCTATTTCCAGGTTCGTTTTTTGCAGAAAAGCTACTTAATGTTATTTCTCTTTCCATATATGATATAACAGCAAAATATTTTTTAAGCAAAGTGTTTCTTTATTATTTTTTGGTATTGGCTTTTATTGATATGATTAGCATGTAAAAGTGCATCTAAGATACTTACACCTAAGTTTCTCATATCTAAACTTGTATTTCCTGCTTTCATTTCTGCAATAATTAGAGTTAATTTATTTAGCATTTCTTTAGCATTATTGAAGAAAAAGGCACCACTTCCTCTTTTTCGTAGACCAGAACCTGAAGTTGTAGTAATTTTACTTTCATAATATTTTCTATAATTTTTTATCTGTCTTTCTACAATACCAATTCTTTTGTATATTTCATTTCTTTCATCTAAATCTATTAATTTTTTTTTATAATTTACTGTTGCTTGCCCTTTATAAGGTGTAATCGTACTTCTAAATCTTTCTGCATCTTGTTCTATTTTTCGAAGATAAGCATTTCTTTTTTTAGTGTTATTTTTTAATTCATCTCTTTCTAAAGCCTCATCAACATCATCATAATTTTGCAAACCAAATGTATCAAAAATACTATTTGGATTATTTAAATCTACTTGATTAAAAATAATTTCTAATTTATTTCTATGTATATTAGCTTTATCTTCAGCTTTATCTTCAGCTTTATCTTCATCAACTACCATTGATTCTTCAGCTTCAGCTAATGGAGCTTCATCTTCAGCTTCATCTATCCCCAAAGGATCTTGTTCTGAATATATAGGTGGTGGTTCTTGTGGTATTTGTTTTTGTGTTTGTGGTCTTACAAGATCATCTAGATTTGACAATCCTTCTACATCCATATCTTCATAGGGATCCAAATATGGTTCATAATTAATAGGTATTTTATTTTTGACTCTATTTTTAGGTTTAGTTTGTTCTGCTATTTGATCTAGTTTGTCTAGCTTATCTAACCTAAAAGTTTTTGCAATAGCTTGATCAGTTGTTTTAGTCTTTATCTTATCTTCTGTTATTTTATTAAATAGTTCTCTCTTCATTTGACCAGTATTAGTCCTTTTATCTGCTAATTCTTTCCATTTACTTAGACTCATATATTAACATAATTTATATTTTTATAAATTTATTAAATGATTGTTATATTTAATTATATAATTAAATGAAAAAGAATATATTCATATAAATTATAGATGAAAATACCAAACTATGACTCTACATCCAAATCTAAAAGCAAATTCAAAAGGCTCAAACCTTTTATGCCATCTAACACTTTTAGAATGTTAATCTGTGGACCAAGTGGTTGTGGTAAAACTAACACTCTTATGCATATGCTCTACAACCTTCTCTACTTTGATAAAATTTACTTATTCTCAAAAAATCTAGAACAACCAAAGTATCAAACACTAATGGATACATTTCAACCTATATCTGAAGAGGTAGGATATGATGTTATTGAAGCTAGCAATGATGAAATAACACCTCTATCAGAACTAGATGGTGATAATCAAAAGATAGTTATATTTGATGACTTTGTTTGTGAAAAGAATCAAAAACCTCTTGTAGAATATTTTATTGGTGGTCGTCATAAAGATTGCAGTGTTATCTATCTTAGCCAATCTTATTATCTAACTCCAAAAGATATACGACTCAATTGTTCTCATTTTTGTATATTTGACTCTCCATCTTCTGCAGAGACTTCAAGAATGTGTAAAGAAGTTAATGTTAATAAAGGTAAATTCCTTAAAGCGACCTCTGAACCTTATAGTTTTGCTTACATAGATAAGATAAATAAAAATATTAAAAAAAATTTCAATGAAGACATTTAAAAAATAAAATATTTAAAAATAAAAATATTTTTATATTATATATGGAATGTTCAGAAGACTCTCAATCTCAACACTCACAATCACAAGAATCACAATCTACTCAATCACAATCTTCTTGGTTGGTGGACTCTTGCTCGCAATCATCTTCCTCATTTGATTATAAAGAATTTTTATTAAATGATAGTTTAGAAAGTACTGATAGTGATGATAGTACTTATTATCCTTCTCATTCTTCACAATCACAATAATTAGATAAAAGCAATTAAAAAATAAAACAATCTATTACTATATAATGGGATATAGTAATGGATTATTAGAACAAAAAAATGTAAATAAAAATGGAGGAGTAGGAGAGAGAGGTCTTCCTGGAATTGGATTTAATCTTACTGATGATGGTAATTTTGATATTGATGGAAAGAGATTAACAGATGTAGGACCACCAGTCAATGATAATGATGCATCTACCAAAAAGTACACTGACGTTAATTTAAACCTTAAATTAGATAAGGATTTAAAGAGTAATTTAGACTTAAAATCTAATAAAATAGTCAATTTAGCCGACTCTACTGATGATGGTGATGCTGTTAATTTAAAAGTATTAAAAAATCATCTTCAATTTACTACAAATAATTTTCATTTACAACCTAGCTTTAAATTTTATGTTAATTCAACAGAATTAACACCAACAAACACAAATAAACCAAATGGTCATACAGATCATCTTGACTCTTATATTACACAGAAGACTGGTATTAATTCTCTCTTTCGTGGAGAGACATATACTGATTTTGAGATGGAAAATACACTCGAATCTGGAGTTTATACTTGTGTTTTTGAAATATTTCAATACACAGATAGGTTTATTAATAAAGATTTAAAAGTCTTTAATGTATATGGTGATGATAATTTTAGTATAATAACATATAACACTGTTGGATACAAATCATTTATAAGATTTAGAAGCAATGGTGGCCTTGGTAAAATAGAATTTAGAATGTTTATTTATGGAAATGAACCTAATTTGAAATTTATATTCTTCTCAAGAGTATTAAAGGGATCATATTCAACAGATTTTAATCACAGATTATTTGATATTAGTGATGTCAATGATAACCATGAGATTCTTTACTTTGAAAATATTAATATGAACGAGAATAAAATAGAAGGTTTAGCCAATCCAACTAGTGATAGTGATGCAGTGAATAAAAAATATCTAAAGAGTGAGACTGATAAACTATTACCTCTATCTGGTGGAACAATGAATGGGCATATTGATATGGATAATAATAGAATAGAAGATTGTGGTAAATTAATCATGAAAAGAGATGGAAAAAGCACAATAGATTTGAATTTAAATAAATTAATTGGTCTTGCTAATCCAACAAATGATAATGATGGGGTAAGAAAAAAATATGTTGATGATGAAATAGCTAAAATCCCATCAGTAGACACTTCAAATCTACTAAAGTTAGATGGTAGTAGGTCTATGACAGGTGATCTAAAAATGGATACACACCATATTCTTCAAATAAAAAACGTAGATGATCATAAAGATACTGACTCATTAACTGTTAAGAGAAAAGATTTATATAGCGCTGTAAATAAAGAATATCTAAATGAGAATTTTATTAAGTTAAAGAGCAATGCTGATGGTACTGAGGCTTTTGACCTGCGAGGAAAAAAAGTTCAGAACACAGAGCCATATTCTGATAATTTATTTAGTGATAATGATCTTGTTAGTAAAGTATATGTAGATAGAAAAATTGCTAAAATTCCTTCGGTAGATACTTCAGATTTATTAAAATTAGATGGTTCGAGAGCGATGAGTGGTAATTTAAATATGGGTAATAAATACATAGATAATCTCGCCACAATTATTGAGAGAGATGGTGACCCTGATAATAGGGCAGAAATATTAAAGAGGGCAGTTAACTTTGATTTTTTTGAAAAAGAGAGAGCATATCTTAGAGTATTAATTTCTAATAGAGTATTAACAAAAGGTGATAATATGACTGGCGACCTTAATTTTCAATACACTGTGCAGAGTGGTTCCAATGCTGGTCAGATAGTAAATAAAAAGGTAAAGGGATTAGCAGACCCAACTGATGAGAGAGATGCGGTAAATAAAAGATATGTTGATAATAGAGATTTTATAAATAAAAATTATATTGATTCAGAAATAGCAAAAGTGCCAACACCTGATGTTGATAAAGCTTATGTTGATGCTGCAATACAAAGCTCTGAAGAGAGCGCAATTGAATCAATTGACAGAGAAAATGTATTCAAAAAAGTAATGGATGATGACCTTTTCAAAGAAGATGATAGTGATATTCATAAAATTGGACTCATAAATAAAGATTATCATAAAGTAAATCAAAAAACATACCATTTTCAAATTGATTATGACTCAAGTCTAGGTTATTATAGTACTCGACTAAGTATTGATGTAGTTTATTTACCAATCGGAAACTATACTATAGTTTATGAAATGTATATTAGTGATGGACTCTCTGTTGATGAAATTAATGCATCTAGTGGCACTCTCTCTGTCAGTAAAATTAATAGCAAAATAGTAAATAATAACACAAGAAGTGTGATACATTTCCGTAAGGGTATTATCAATCCTAGTTTTGATGATTTAGATATTGATATTCGTCTTAAAGGTAGGTCAGACCCTAAAACAGATATTTATGTGGTAGTCTATGGTGTTAGAGGTTACCAGAATGATGTTTCGATTCATCTCTGGGACCGATTGTATTACTTCCATAATGATGTGGTCAATTTTGAAGCTCCTATCGATATGAATAATAAAACCATTAAAAACCTTCCAGAAGGAAATGAAGATAGTGATGCTATCAATTTTAAACAGTTAAATGATTTTAAAAATTCTTTCCAAACTTCAGTCGCAAATTTGCAGAGTTCTATAGGGACAGTCCATTCTGATCTACAAACACAATTAGACAAAAATGTTAATTTAATTAAATTTATATATAGAAATTTAATAAAAAATGATTCAAAATTATTATTAATAAAAGGGATTTATTTCCCTGATTCTATTGAAGGTAGAACTGAAAATAATTATTCATATCAGACAAATGATGATAACAGCGGTAATGTCACGTTTTATTTAACCTTCATACATAAAGCTAGTA
>CM042747.1:2953089-2972659 GCA_022496165.2 Catalaphyllia jardinei
AAGGTGGCTCTTCATCTGCTAAAAATATATCTTATAAAATAGAAATAGAGGTAAAAAGGTATTTTCCCCGGACCATGTGACCCGAAACAATCTATGAAATATTGAGGCCTGGGAACTAGGCAAGGAGGTGACCCTGCCTAGATATAAACCTCTCTGCTGTTCTCACTTGCATGCGAAGTAGCAGGCCGGAGGTTCGTGGCTCAATTTCAGTAGCATCATGTGAATGCGAACTAAGTGCAAGCACACAGAAGAACATCGATGGGAAAATGCCGCTTATCCAATATAAAGCCTTGCGCTTCTCCATTACGATATCACTGCACCCTGATGTGGTAGAAGATACCTGTACCCGGCCACATCTCACAAAAGTACAACTGGAAACCTGTGATCGTTCAGTTCAGTACTGTTGTCATTAAAAAAGAATAAGGAAATGTCGCAATTATTGTTTTTCCAAACACCAATGACAAGAGAGTTTGGAACAACAAAGGAGCTTTATTGCTGGCTTAGAGAAACATATAGGCCGATAGGAAACGGGGTAAAATGATCAAACTCCTGCACCTTACTAGAGGGAGGGACTGATAGACCGAATTTTCTAGCCGATTTCAGGTAAACTGTAATGCAAGGACCACTTGTACAAACAGCAGCGGAGTGAATCCGAATCTTGGTTTAGATCAGGATCAGCAGTGAAAAATAAACTATGAAACCAACTAAAAGGCTGATCGAACGGCTAAAAATGATAAATTCAATGTCCAATATTTCGGTTAGTAACTTTCCTCAGGGGCTACACTGAAACTAAGTGTAACCCCTGAGGAAGGTTAGTGCTGTCTAACCAAAATATTGGGCATTAAATTTATCAATTTTAGCCGTCCGGTCAGCCTTTCAATTGGTTTTATAGATTTTATCTTTAAGAAGGTTACGACACTTTTAAATTTAAATTTCGAAGACATGTTTCGATGTTACGAACATCATCGTCAGTTAAAGAATATTTGAAAAACCGTTAGGACTATATAACAACTAGGCGAAACATGCATACATAATTAATTATGATTAAGTGACATATTTGAGTGAATAACAAAGTGTTGGAAAGAATATTAAGCCTAAAGGGTAAGGGTCAGATTGACGTGATGAACTTGCTGGTTTAAATTAGGTTTTTCCCAGTTTATGTGCATAGCCTCCTTAAGTTTAAGCTGAAATTTAGTAGGGGCGGAATCAAGAATTTCAAAACAATCCGCAGAGCAAGATTGACGACAACTTTCTGAGTTTTGTAAATGTTTGAAGATATGTGAAGACTTGTCTGAAGAGAGATGTTCACGGACGCGTGTGGAAAAATGACGACCGGTTTCGCCGATATAGCAAGCATTACAGCAAGCACAAGTAAATTTATAGACCACACGTGCACGAAGTTCTCTAGGGACAGAATCCTTCAAATCATTTTTCAGTGAAAAAATTTAAACCAGCAAGTTCATCACGTCAATCTGACACTTACCCTTTAGGCTTAATATTCTTTCCAACACTTTGTTATTCACTCAAATATGTCACTTAATCATAATTAATTATGTATGCATGTTTCGCCTAGTTGTTATATAGTCCTAACGGTTTTTCAAATATTCTTTAACTGACGATGATGTTCGTAACATCGAAACATGTCTTCGAAATTTAAATTTAAAAGTGTCGTAACCTTCTTAAAGATAACGATTTGCTTTCTGCTGTCACGACCTTTTATAGATTTCAGGTTACTACGGTAATTATTAATACAACTAGTAAGAGCTATTTGCTCCGTTTAAAGATAGCAAGAACCTACCCGTATTAAAACCAGACTACGGGCCTGAGTAGTTAGCATTAGAATAACTTTATTTACACAACAATAGAAGTGAGGTCTGTATCAAAACAAGGTCACCTTCAGCCTCGCTGCCATTCAAAGGCCGGGTCGCTGAGCAGGCAACTTCAGGAGCGAGCGAAAAGGAGTTTGGGAACGGATAGGATCTGGGGAAGAAAGCCCCAAGCCCTCACCTTTTTACTACTGGTTCTCGTTCTTTGCGTTCAACATCGTGATCAACTGCTGAACTAACTATTGGTAAGACTCAATACAAAGCAAAGTTGTTAGAATCATCAACAATGTCACGGTGCCAGTTGGTGATGATATCACGGCTCCCCAATATGTAAACATTGGCCTCATTAGGCTTCCTGTAATTACGCTACTCGAAGTTCGTCCTTGCAACACTTAAATTCAAAATCTTTCAGACTAAATATGGATTGACATTCCTTTCAGTATCGATATGTAATAGTAAACTGGAAAACTATTTTTAAAAAGCACTTTCATACCAGTTTTATTTGGCTCAGTATTAATGAGTCTAACATAAAGTATTGGTTTACTGTGTTTACTCTTACATATTCTCTTGCCTATATTTTATTTTATTTTTATCCTAAAATAGATGTATCTAATTAAATTAGTTAAACATATTTGGCCCCGTTGTAATTTATTCTTCACAATACTGTCTCTAAATCGTCAAGTGGATAAATAAAAACACAAAAGAAATACAATAAAACTACATCTGAGTCACTGGTTCTTTAAATCAGTGCTTGAAATAACACAATTAATCTGCCTTGTAAGAGGATTATCAAAACTCGGCGAGTGACTGGTACCAGTCGAAGTCAAGAAAGAGGAAAAAATTAGGCGTTTTTAAGTTAGGCGGTCAAATTTTTTTTATTTCCAAGAGAATAACTTAACTCTTTCTGAGCCAATTTTAACAATGCTAGGCCTGGTCAATCACGTGACCAGATTTTTGTCACTTCGGTTTTTTTTTATTCACAAAATTGCTTTTAGTCCTATTATCGCAATTTTAGAATTTTTTGTCAAGTAGATAAATGATAAATGCAATATCCGTTCTTATAAGGTACCTTCCCCCACACGTGGGCATAAGAGTTTCGTAACTTCGTTAATATTTTTGATTCACAAAATAACTTTTAGTCCTATCATCGCAAGTTTCGAAGTTTTTGTCAAGTAGGTAAATGATATAAATGCAATATCCGTTCATAAAAAGCATCTTCCACACCGTGGGCATGACACAAAATGCTAATTATATGCCGGCCAATATGTTTGGAGTGTCTTGTGTGGGTTTGAGTAATTACATTTTCATACGCGACACAGCCTATGACATAGAATAAAGTAAAAGTGTGTTAAATATACTAGCTGAAATAAGTACTTTTCCTTGATTGATACGTCCAAACTAAAAGAAGATAAAACCAGGAGCCCATCTGGTAAAACTTAACTTGTCTTCAGAAATCTCCTTGGCAACTTACTATGTTGTAAACAATGGGCCTCCCACACAGGCTCCAAGAGATCAGAGCGGAACTCCGTATCTTTAAGAGCACCTCCGCTGTTGCCATCTGTGTTATTGTGATATTAGTGTTTAAAAGATTTAATATTTTTGGTCGTGGGTTTTGTTGTGCAAGGGGACCGCGGGGGTGTCGTTATCTGGAAAAAGTAATTTAAAACTGTATCCTCTCGAATGTTCGCTGCTGAGGATATTTTTGTAAACATTTCAGTGATTGGCGTCGCTATTAAATGGCACTGCGTTGGTTGGTGTTTACCCTAACTGATCATGAGAAATCCTTTAAAAACGCGTCGAACAAGCATCGTCCGACTGTCAAAATAATTCATGTCTAACAACTGCACTTAGCTGTTATAAGAACTGTATTCTAGCTGTGTTTATTCAGTTGAGAGTTCCAGAAATAGAAACCCAAATTTCCACTTCCCAGCTGGCCATGTGGCGCCAACGATTTGCAGGCGCGATGCGCGATTGGAGAACACACTGGGTTTACCCCTGATCGTCTTTTTTGTGTGGTTAAATGTTCTGGTTAAGTAAGTAATTGAACTAAGGGAAAGTAATTATAATCTTCGAGGAGACAAAATCTTGACATTACCAAAAGTAAATACTACTAAGTACGGACTTAAATCACTCAGATACGAAGGAACCAACCTGTGGAATAAACTACCGAATGAATACAGAAAAGCGGACGCTTACAAACTGTTCAAGAAACAGGTATCAGATACGGATTTGGCTGGCCGCTACATGTCGTAATCACATGCTGATATATTTTAAAACATTTTATATATTTTATACTATACTATTTAATAATTTTAGAAACATTGTAAATAGTATCTTTTTCATCTTTTTCAGTATTTTTATTTATCATTTTCATTACTTTTTCCTTTCATTATTATTATTACTATTTTATTTTGTGACTTTTCCTGTAAAGTAGCTGGTTAGCTAAGTGTTTGGTCACGTTAATTAACTTACGTACTTACTTACTTACTTACTTTACTTACTTATGTGAGTTTTGCACTGCTTTTTAAAACAATGTTTCATTTTAAAAAATTGTCTGTACTCTGTTTATTTATTAATTTTCTCTCGGCGCACAACAGCGCCAGTTTACTCGTTGGCACTCTACCGGAAGGTATTCCTAGTTTCCAATTATAAGACCAAGAATTAAGCTTAAATTTCCGAACGCCTAACGAGCTATAAGGTTTCGTTTCGTTTCTGCGACTTGTTTTGCGCGCAAGAGTAATCATGGCGCACTGCAGGCTTTTTCTGGCTCAACGACGAATGAGATTTAACGGAAGGGCAAGAAGGGAAAAATATATTGTTATTCTTATTATTCTCGCGTTGAATGAACAAAAATTTAATTTGATCCACTGGAAGAGGAATGAATGACAAGACAGGCTGGAACGCTTGAAGCTCGTGCTTCATTCAGCCTGTCTGCTAGAGCAGATGATTTAAAGGTCATTGTGCGTTTCTCGGTTGATTGGTCGAGAGGATGTCAAAGCAGGTGGCCTGAATACTAAGGAAATCTTTCAAGATAAAAATTTATATTCGAATGGACATTGTTACCAGATTCCTGCAAGATGTAACGCAGTTTAAAACTTGGTCGAGAACCACTACTAAGAGATATTAATTACAATTCGCCTGGATAGGATGCTAGTTAGTTTGTATCACAATACCGCCAACAAGTAGTTTTCCTAAATTTATAGCTATAAACCTATTCTGTTTATACATTCTTGGATGCCGAGAGGCACTGTGAGAGGCGATGAAGTATTTTGGTCGAGAACTCAGCGTGGAGGCCCCAGCTAGGGCGATCCGATCCTCACTGTGACATGTGCCAAAAGGTAAACCGATAGGAAATCTTTTTTTGAACTTTAAAAGTTGTTCTACGTAAACTTTTCAGGTTCTTTTTCCATGTGTTTCTGTTGTCAGAACTCAATATCCTTATCGGAAAGATCTATAGTGCATAGCTTATATTTTGGCTCTAAATTTATCGTTTCTGAAGTTATCGAGTCAATATTATCTTTGCGACAGCCATTTTTCACCAGTACCATTTTTGCTTCCTTATTCCGACACCAAAGGACCCCAAAGAGTCGACAAATCGAATCAACTTTTCAATAATGGACAGCCATTATGCCTATATCATGTAATGTTTGCGCCATACTGCTAGGACTATCGATCTATAAACCGCACAGGTAGTCACAATTATAACTTTGAACACGCTAAATTGAAACTGAATGAAACCAACGAAACCCAAAGTGCCGCAACGATAAGAAAGTTGAAAAAGCGGAATACCAAATATACCGGAAACCAGAAAAATGTTCCAACTATTACAGGTCACGTTTTCGTTGAAGAAAGTGAAAAGATCAATAGCTTCAGTATCTGATATCCACAACCAACTGTACAATATAATGAAATATAATAAATTAGCGTTTGTAGCTTACTCTTGATTTTGCCCAGGCGTGTGGTCATGTTGTACACCCTCGTTCCCACGGCTTCTACCCTTGGGGGGGGGGGGGGGGGGGCGGGTCCTTTTCTCGCCCCGCCCCCAAGCCCGAACGAGGGACCGAGGTTGCAAGATGGCTGGATATTGGTCAGGTCTTTTTTGCATGTTTATGGACCGCCAGTTGTCGAGGTCCATATTCCGAATGAGGCCCCAGTATCCTGTCATCTTGACCTCACGCTAGGTAAATTAACGATTTATTTTGGGGGTTAAGACCAAATTTTTCTTGGGAGACACGGGCAAGATAGTGCCATATTGCCTGCTCGGGTAACCAATCACAGCGCAAGACTTGGTTCATCTCGCCTGCTCAGCGAGCTTGCCATATAATGATGCTGGTTATACTGTACTTATTTCGACCAACAGACAGGAGCCTGACAACATTTTGTACTCAAAATAAAAAGATACTGCACTTGATGCAAGTCTGAAAGAAATTATTTCTAGGGAAAAGGAAAAATAAACAAAATACTCACTTTATCTAGAGAAAGTAGACAAATCCCAGCTGTTTCAAGGCCCCTACTGGGGGCTGTTATATAAAATGCTAACGTGACCTCTACACTCCACAGCGCAGGAGTCGTGCATGGTTCCCTTTACTCGAGGTGAAATCAGTAACCCTAACAACCGAGGGAAATGGTACTTACAAACTTGAAGTGTACCGCCATATCAATGCAAGTTCCGTGTCGATTAAAGTAGATCCTGGCCGTTTCAGATGCATACAGCAGGTCTTAAGGAGTGTGTGGGGATTTCTGTTTACCAACTTCAGTTTGCTGAAATGACGCCAGTTAAGCAACAGCAGCAGGCATTATTTGGTGTACCGGTAGAGCCCGGGATGATGATAACTACTGGCTATTGAGCGTTTTCACTCATGGCCGGTAGTCATGTAAATTAAATGGAACAAAAGAAAGTGTTAACGTAAGAAAAAAGTTTAACTATCATAGGATTGGCTTGGGACACAATCGGGCATGACGGGGGGACACCAATATGACCTCCGTGTCATTGTTTTGGGCCATCATTATGGCTGCTGTGATTTATCGATTGTGTCCTGCTTGAGCATCCCCTAGACTAAGTCAAAAACCACGTAAGACCAAAAGTCCGAATGAAATTTTGATAGAGCTGCCGGCACATGCTTCGCGTCGGGCTTAATCTGAAATCTTCAATCCCTTTGGTAAGATTTATATCTGACTAGAGCTGACAGCTATAGATAGCAATCGTGATCAGCTGTCTGGGGGCACAAAAATAAGAAAATAACCCTTTCGTGCTAGACACTGCTACCGACCGTCCTTGTCCATTCTGATAAGACATTTAACGCTTATGTTCCGTCTCAGCCGCAGGCGTTTCCCATTATACTAGTATGACCGGAAGAAAAGCGGGAAGCCACTGAGTCTGCATAACTGGTCCCAACGGCCTCCGGCAACGCTAAATGCTTTAGTAGTTCGAGTATCACTCTGACGGCGCAAACAGCTTTATTGTTACTGGTACTTATTTGAAGTGCCTGGAGCAACAAGCGTAAAATCTCTGAATGCGTCAAACGCACCGACGCAAAAAGGCCGCTTGAGTCATGCTGACGTAATGGACAGTCGTGATGACGAACAAAAAGTCACGAGGAGAAGAAAATTTACGATTGCGAGCCGGCAGAAAGGACCAGGAAAGTAATTACAATTGTAAATTTATAAATTTGACGCAGGAGTTCACGGCAATCGCGAGCCAGTATTTTTTTTGCTCGATTCTACCATAAATAAACTGAACTTCGCCTCTTTATGTCCAACGATTTTATTTGTTTTTACTTATATTACATAAATCTTTCCCTGATACTGAAAACGCTAACAAACACGAGGTTTTAATATTCAGACGTTTATTTCGAAACTCCTGACTGACACAGGCTTGCAACTTCGTTCACTATGCAGACTATTTTAAGCCGTTTTAATAACTTCTTCTGAATATGGAACATTTTCCCTTCCTTTTTGGGAAATGTTGCTGTGTACAAAAGAGTTAAACAAAAAAAATAGCTCGCATAAGAAGCATTCCAAAGACTAGAACAATGACAAGCATGTAAACAGACACGAGACTTTGAACGGCGCGAAACTTACTAAAAATTTCCATAAATTTTGTGGTTGATACGGGCAGAATGTATTGTCTTTATGAGTCTACTCTGCTTGTCGAATTACTGTCAGTGAAGCCGGGCAGTGAAGGAAGTCAATGCTATGAGTTTGGGTACAATGCACTGAAACGTTTCGAGTGAAAACAGAGAGCAGAATGTACCAGCATGTGGCTTTTGTATAAACGGTGATTTTTTTGGTGTTTTAGCCGGTGGGGAACCTTCAAGAATTATCGCCATCAATATTAATCATCTAGATGTGAAAAGTAACACGTTTAATGTACATCGGAGGGGTTTGCAAAATCAGAGAATTCCGAATGTATTTTAGAATGTTGGGAGACATACTGTGGGAGATCAATTGCCAGTGAAACCTTATTGACTTCTAAAAAGCTTCGAACAACAAAGTCATTATTTACAAAGTGCATAATAGTCATAGAGAAGTCTTGTGGATAAGAAATCAGTCACTGAGTTGACAATTGTGGCAGGAGGCAACAAAAGCGGTAAATCACGCGTCCGCCTTGGTCTTAGGAGAGACTATGAAACTACCAAAAGTAAACTATTCATTTTAAATCGCCTGGAAGATGTTGGCGCTCTTTCAAAACCACTGAGTAGTTTTGTGTCGTCGTTTAGCCGCCGGCCAATTAAGCGATCAATTACAAGGAATGTGCTTCACGGCATGTTTCAAGATTAGAATATTCTCTGTTCTCGTAATTAAGCCGTCTGCCAGATCAGAAGTTAAGAAGATCTAAGAATAGAGAAATTTGTTTTGACAGTGAGTCTGCTGTTCCAGTTTCAGACTGATTCACATCCGGTTGAACTAACATGGAGAAATGTTTAAGCGAACCGAGATATCCACTCAAACGGGCTAATATTAACCACCACAGTTCTGACGCAGGTTAACTTCCTTACAGGACGTCGATCTTGATACTTGAAAGCAGTTCCACGCTATTTCAGTTTCCACTGGGGAAAAATTTAGAAAAAATATAACCTTGTATTTTTTTTTCATGGTTCCAAATTCTAGTGAAACATATTAAACCAAACCAACCCCACACAGAGGGGAGAGGAGGTAGACTCGCAATCCTGACGATTATATTTCTTTAACTTTTTAACGATCTACTGACTCATGAGACTACTCAGAACTCTGATATAATATAAGCGTGTTGCTAAGGATGACTGACTTACTTTTACATTTACTCCTTAAAAGAATCTGAAAGAATCCCCCAGGAAGCGTGCGTAGCAGCGCAGCGCAGCCTGCCATCTAAAATGTGCCTGTGACAACTGGTGTTTTGGAGACGACAACAAAACAACAGTAGAGATCGACGACTGTATAGCCAACCCCCAAATATCCTTTTTACGGTCTTTAGGTTCGTTTTTGCTTGTTTTGTTGAAATATTTCAGATATTTCTTGTCGGACAGTTGGCAAAACAAGGTATTGCGTCAGTTTCCCGCGCCATGCTCTTGAGCATGCGTATAGCATGCGTTCATTTTGTCAACAAAACATTGAGTTTTCATTCATTCATTCATCAGCTTTACCGGCATTCATTCCAAAGTCCAACGTGGTCTGGCTTAAAACGAATTCAAAAGGTTCAGACCTTACTTCGAGTATCTACCGAAGGGTTAATTTGAGACGGAGTATATACGGTTATTACCGTTATTGTGAAGCGAAAAGTAAAATGTTTCTTGTGACCAAGGTTGTATGTTGGTGCGTGGCAGTCTGCCTTGTGTCTCTCACAACTACGAACGCAAACTCTGGTAAGTACTTAAACGAAAGCTTTGAGACCACGTGTTGTGACAACAACGTATTCGAAAACCTGCTGTATCTCAGTTTTGTTTCAAAAGGACAACATTTTCTTGGAATGAATTTTTTGACTCGTTGTAAAAGCGCTGTCTGGGCGATGGCGCGTATTTCTTGGAACGTGTAGACATCGTTTCATTTTACTCCTTTGTGTCAAATTGCAACCCAAGTTAAGTCTTAATATTAGGATTTATTTTAAAATCAAATTCGCGTTATTATATACATTTTCGTCACTTTCAAACATATTACAGTGAAGTTAACTCTTCGCGCTAAATTTTGGCGGCATTTTCATTGATGCGTAGAAAAGATGGCGTTTGTTTACTTTTTTTACGTTTTCAGACCATTAAATAAAAAAAATCAAAAATCTTCTAACTAAGAGCATTGTTGGTCTAGAGGTTTAGCTGTAGTCGCACATTGCAAAAATTTTATGAAGGATATATTATTTCTCTTTCGTCTTCGGTAAAGTGTGGTCTTGGTGAACAAGTTTAGTCACAAGTTTATGCAAATCTATAACAACGTGGGCGTTCTACGTATTTCATTGAAAGTGTTTCTCGGCGTGTTTCATCATCCTTTTCCCAAGTAGGTCAATATTGGGCTTTCTTAAGTCCTTTGCCATTCCGTGGGAATAATTTATCTTTTTCTCGTTGTGAAGGCTGTAATCTCAAAAATGAAGCGAGAAAAGATATTCACGAGCGTGTGAAAATTGTTTGCGGCTATTTTACAAGGTGTGACATGTAAACTTGGCGCGCCACATTCTTTTTTTTTTTTTTTTTTTGGATTAAAATCGCTGGAATATTTGATCGTCACTGTTGCGTTTACATTTTGGGAGACCATGGTATTGGAGCAAAAGGGCGAGATAGCGACACTGTGTTCGCTTTTTTCCCATGCTTACTGAAAGGGAAATATTCCTCCGCTATTAGTTTCCTTTGTCAGAAAGACTTCCGCCAACGCGACATGTTGTCTGCTATGGACCAGAGAGGAAGTCACTGTTCATACATCCGTATCGCGCGTGCTATTGCATCAGCCATGGAGCTATTGACTATTGAAGAGTAGAAATTACCGAGGTCAAAGTTTCAGTTTGATTTGTGATTCTTCTATATTTAACAGGTACCTGTTGATTAAAGCCTGGTTTGAATTCAGACATCAAGGCATAGTTAGAATGTTTTGTTTTTATTGTGAGTCAAGACAGACGACAGAGGAAAAAATTCTTGTCTCCAGTGTCCCGGGAGAAAATTCCCGGCACTTGTTCCCAGCTCACCTCGACTCACATTGTTGTATCCGACAGAGCGTCCTTACCCTTGTGCTGACAATCAGTTTTCCTGTTCCAATGAAAAGTGCATTGTTGCTCGTTGGAAGTGTGATGGAGAAGATGACTGTGGGGATAATTCTGATGAAGATGGATGTCGTAAGTAAAAATTATTTCAAGATTGTCAGTGATCAAGTTGATTCTGGCTTATCTCCTGTCATGATCAGAGTAGAGGGAGCACTTGCATATGCCCTATTTCACTAAAGCAATCTTGTTATGACTTCATGTGCTAGAGATATAAACAACCTTAGTTACATTTCTGCCCACATGACTGGAACACAAGAACTTGAACAAGGACCAAACAATATACTACAAGAAAACAGGTTGTGACCTCTAGAAATTGGGGAAATACAAAAATTATGCCCCTTTCAACCAGTTTTTTCCAACCTGTTTACCAGTTTATGGCCCAGATGGAAGGCTGTCATTTTAAACATGTGTTAAAGGTGGACTTCCATGTTAGTACTCAGAGAACAAACAGTATATGGCAGACACTACAACAAAATAACTTGTCACCAGTAAACAGAGGAAATGCAATTGTTGTTCTGGTTTTCAGCCATCTACATAAACCAAAAAAGAGCTTTTTAAATCAGCAGCTGTCAATTTTGATTATGTTGAAATTTGAGCTATAATTTATGGCTGCTATATCTAAGAGGTTTTTGTTTGAAGAATAATACCACATTGTAATGAACTAGTGATATGTTCCTAGCTCCACTGAGCATGCAACTGACAGAACTAAAGACATCAAGCATGTTAGATTATTTTCAAGGTGGCAAATAACACAGTAATTATATATTGATTTGTTAGGCTATCTTAAGTTATAACTATTTGGTTTAACCCATTGACTCTGGAGCTTTTTGCAAAAATGCATTTCTTGGACATTTAGCTGGCAGATTTTCTGCCTGGATTTGGGAGCGCGGCAGATTAGCTTCAGTCATTTGCAACACGACAGCATGCTTTTTTTTTCCCACTAGCACCATGGTTTACAACATTTTTGTTCGGACATGTACAGAAATCAAAATTTTGAGGGTTTTTTGCATGTGGAAGTGAGCTACATACGCCTTCTAGGCTTTTTGCTATTTTTAATTGTTTTTCGTCTTTCCTTTTCTCCTTTTCATACCTTTTTGTGGCAGTGATTGACCTTCTACTGGGCTTGCTTTCAGTTTAAAAATCTTTAGGAAAGCATCATCAAGAGGAGCAGTTTTTGCCATGGAGTAGCTAAGTGTTGTGCATTTTTCACCCAAATTTCTTGAGCATTTTTGGGCATATCTTATGCTCCATTGAGCCAGTTGTAAAGTATTCGTGTGGGCCTCGGTTACTGTCAACTTACTTTTATTGTAAACAGTGGTACAACCAGAATTCCTCAAAACAAGAACGATAACTGCACAACCCCGAGCCTGCCATGTGTCCTTGTATAACGCATGCGCGAGACCTATAACCGCAGACCTAATATGTTTACACCAGTCACTCTGTGTATCATTGAAAGATCTTTTCTTCCTGCAGAACATGATTATAGATGCAAATTTTAATAAAAGGCAATGACGTCAAAAGTACTTAGTGAAACAAAGGATAATGCTTGTCTTGGCTGGTTAGGGCCAGCACAGGAGTCAATGGGTTACAATCATCAAAATGTACTGTTAAAATGTGATATTAAGGTTGCTTTTGGTTGTTGTGTAGCTCCCCCAACATGCCGTCAAGATCAATTTCAGTGTGCAAATGGACGGTGCATCTCATTGATGTGGAAGTGTGATAGAGATGATGACTGCTCTGATTCATCAGATGAGCTTAGTTGCGGTATATGGAAAATTTGATATTTTTAAGACTAATCTCTTAGGGTGATCATTTATGGTGTGGTGTGTCTTGTATGTCCAGTATTGATTGCTTATGAGCTGCATGTTCCTTGTGAGAAGCATTACAGTCTCATTTCCATATTATCAAGGGTTTCATTAAGGGTCTGGGAGGGGGGATACTTGGGTCAATTTTTGCTGAGTATGTGCCGCTGGCCTCTCAGAGCACCTACCCCTACCCCATTATGGCCTATTTTATGGCAGACTCCATCTTAGTCACTTTTGGGCAAATATGTAATTTTTGCGATCCCCACTTAGTCACTTTATATTTATGTATGTACCTTACATTGAATAAAAAACACTTTACTTTTCACCTACTGTACAAACATTCTGGTATGTTTGCTAACTGTAAATATGAAGAACTGTCTTACACCAAAAATCAGAAAATGCGCGACCCCATTCTAGTCACAGTATTGAAAATGTGACCCCATGATAGTCAATCCAGTTGGGAAAATGCGACCCCATCCAGGGGCACATCCCCATTAGCCTCTTATAAGGAAGTGCCCCCCTCCCTCCTTGTTGGGGCCTTAGGCACCGAGTAAATAGCCCTTCACAGGATCCGTTCACATGGTACGGAATAAATTATGCTGGGACGCAAGCTATGCAGTAGGACTTTCAAAACAAAATGGAGTCAGACTGGACTGGTACAAGTTCCTTTGTTTTTGAAGTCCCACTGTGTTATTTGCATCCCACCATAATTTATTCTGTACCATATGGTCTATTGACCAGCTGTGAAGACTCTTTTACCCAGCTGGTTGACCACCTTGTGGTTTTATTATAAAGTATTTCAAATTGAATAGTGTTGCATGTCCGCCTGTGAAAACCAGGAGCCCTCGTGCTGAAAGTGTAAAAAACATTACTTCATATTTGACACAATTATGACTAATTTTGACTAATTGTGGTCAATGCTTATCATAAAGAGCATGGATCTTGTTAGCATACATTCTTGAACATATCGGGGTGTCGAAAGCTGAACATTTTAGTTTAATCGTTTTGTTATTAGTCTCGAGTAGCAAACCGGAAACCGGTGTCTCGGTAGGAGACCGGAAGTGACTTTGACATTGTCTTGAATTGTTGTACCCCCCTCTAGCGAGAGGGAATCTAGCATGTGCTCGTTGGACGAGAGTGTTTTCATGTGAGCTAGAGTTTGTAGTAGCCGTCAAAGTTGTGCTTGTTTCGTGCTGGAAACGTTTTAGATCGGGCGAAATAAACGTGAGACAACGGAAGGAAACGGTGTGTATTATTTGTTGAAACTGGAGATCAAACACGGGGTGTGTTGAAGCGTAATAATTAAAAGTTGGCTTTTTGTATGTGGTTTTACTTCTAGTTCACTCAAACTGATCAAAATTATGTAAAAGAAGGCTCTCTAAGGCAATTAAGATATTTTGTTATGTTTAGTAATTATGTGGCTTAAATAATTTCTCTAATTTCTTTCAGTAGTTACACAGTCTGTTTCTTTTTTTGGAAAATTGTTGTCTTTTTCTTTAGCACAAATACATGTAATATACATGGAACAAACAAAGTACATAGTTAATTTTATCCCAGTGCCTTGAAATGTTGGTAAACCCTGACCTTTACCTTTAGGTACTTGCAAATTAATAAAGCTATAAATGTTTTGTTCATGGAAACATCCTTGTAGTGAACCTCTGTAGAGTTGGGATTGGATATTTTGTAAACAACAATCCCTTTTCAAATAGTATTATACATGTACTGCATGCTTTTCAGATCAAAACATAACATGTGGACCCCGAGAATTCAAATGTGGCAATGGCAAATGCATCTCAGCCCAATGGAAATGTGATAAACAGGATGACTGTGGTGATAATTCTGATGAGGCTCAGTGTGCTGAAGCCGGTGGAGGTATTAAAAAGACCTACTCTCTTTTAAGCAATAAGAAGTTTAAAAGTTTTGGTTAAAGATTAAAGATAAAAGTTGTTACAGTAAACTGTCTCGTACTTGATGAGTTTCTGACATTTGTGAACCTTGTTTTTAACTCTTGATATGTCAAATCATGGCTGATGTATTTAACTCTATTGTTTTAATTTACACTTTTTTACAGGCTAACACAATAGTTTCAAGGGACTACATTATTGCTAAAATGTTCCAAAAGTGACAACCCTTGAGATGTTAAAATTCCAATGTGTATTTTTCTATCACTGCCTTTGAAATGGTTGTCACTTTTGCAGGATAATGGTTACTTTTAGAACATTTCATCAAGACTTTTGTTCAAGCTTTTGATCAGTTATTGTTTCACAGCTATATAGTGCCACTAATCTTCAATGTGTCACTGTAAAACTCTGAATATTTGTGTTTTATTTTGTTTCTCAGAGCAGGCAACATGTTCGTCCAGTGACTTTTCATGTTCCAATGGCCATTGTGTGTCTCGGTCTTGGCTATGTGATGGAGATAATGACTGTGGAGACAACTCAGATGAAGATCCCCAGCAATGCAGTAAGAAACAGTTTATTCTGTTAAACTAAGAAGACGTAGTGTGTGACAGCTACTATATTTTAATGTAATGCTTCCACAAGTCATAAATGAATAGATGGTTATATAATGTGAGTAATTCAGGGGTATACAAAGAAGACTCTTGTTTTGTTTGGAGGTTCTTTGTGAGTGGACCTGTCATAGACAATTAAGATGCACATTTAAGAGCCAATTGATTCAACTGTTGGTGAAAACGTGAGTTTTTCCCTACAAGTTTTGCAGTTATTTTATCGGCGGTGGCTTTGCCTATCGTGCTAAAAGCTGAATTCAACTTTGGACTAATACTGTACATTACCATTTTTTTGTTTTCTAAATTCCAGCCAGCTGCTTTAAATCCGCAATCTTTATTCAAATCTCACTTGAAAGAGCACTGATCATCTTGTTTTCGCCGTGGTTGACGGAAGGAAAAATTATTCACCAGAAAGGTGTGAGGGCTCCATTCACCTTGATCTTACAATCTGAGGCCACCTAAACATCTATTTGTTTTTCCTTTCCATTGTAAGTGCCAGAGAAGTAATTTGTCGGTTTTAGGAATGAAAACAAGACCCTGGAAGTTTGTCTATTTGGACCACAACGTGCCATGATTACCTGCACTTTTTGAGCGTGTGATTTTAAGACAAAAAACCGTCTTTCTAGGTCCCCTAAAATCCTCTAAAAATTTGCTAAGAAAGTCCATTGTGTAGTTCAGGAAAATATCCATACCCCCACCACGGAGGGAATTTCATGTAAGACCCCCCATCCTCCCTGGAATTTCCATTTTTGGACCACTAAAATAACCCCTCCACCCCTCCGGAATTTCCACTCCTATTTTGTACACCCCCCTATACCCTCTGGAAAAATACATTTGGCAAGAAAGTGCGTTAAAGTGAAAGTAAACACTCCAAACATATAGTCATTTGCATTGCACATAACTACTAATATTCTCGATCGATTGTGACATCTAAATCTGAAGACACTCGCAAAGAAAGCATTCAGCAGTTTAGTGAAGCATGCTTTAAAACAAAAGATAAAATGGCAACTTGTCAATTGAAATTACCTTCCTACACGACCAACCCCCTTCGTAAATATGGTACAATTTCCATTGAAGGACTGATAAAACGAAGTGTGCATGAAATTGACACCGTACTTTTACTGCGAACATGATCGCTAACAGACTCGGGACGAAAGCCAACTTTGCAGCAAAATTACATACAAATAGACAGAGATAAACAGGGATAAGAAATTCTCAAGTCTGCGAAATCATAACTTCATTTCTACCTCTATAAAGAAACTAATTTTCACGAAAGAAATCGACTGCCACTTCGAAAACCAATGCGAAAACAAACCAAGCTAGTCTCAGTGCTTTGCGGTCCACATGGTGGCTCCATGTGGACTGGTAACAAGTAATGGCAGCCACTTCCACGCAACGGCACGTTCTTCGCATTCGTTAGCTTCCAAAAGTGTTTCCAGAAGGAAGAAAATATATTTCAAATATAATGAGTCAAATACAAGTATTCAAGCCACTATTTTTCATGTGAAAGTTCTACTTAGTAGGTAAGAAAGGATTTTTGAACAGCTAGGTCGACACTCAAATCCGTATTGAATCAATGGACCTCTGGAAACTAAATCGATCATATAAACTCCCCTCCCCTCTGGAATTTCCTGGGTCTTTGACCCCCCCCCCCCCCCCCCCACCTCCCCTTCGGAATTTCCAATTCCCTCCGTGGTGGGGGTATGGATATTTTCTGGAACCACACATTCTCATTGGTTTATTTGTCCTTAACAACAATAGAACAATATGAGAACCAAAATGTCTTCAGGGCAGATAGGAAAGGCAATTGTCCTGACATGCTTTTTTATGGCCGGTTACGGCTGGCTCAGGAGTCGATGGGTTAACAACATTTGTTTGTCTGGGAAGTATGTGGTCTTACCAAGTTTGTCTATTTTTCCTCTCCATGTCAGCTTCCAAAACCTGCAGTTCAAACCAGTTTACTTGTAGAAACCAGCAGTGCATTCCAATGCGTTGGAGATGTGATGGAGATGAAGACTGTCCTGATAGGTCAGATGAAGCTAGTTGTGTAAATATAACACCTGGTCCATCCACGTGTTCGGCAAAAAAGTTTCGCTGTGCCGATGGACACTGCATTCAAGGTCACTGGCGGTGTGATGGAGAAGAAGACTGTCCTGATGGATCTGATGAGCAAGGATGTCGTAAGTCAAACAATATTTTTTGTATATTGTTATAAATTGTCAGAAAATACAAAAAATTATATACCTGGTTTGACCAAAGTTCCTTTAAGAGGGTTTAAAATCATTTCACATTGTTACAGGTAGTAAACAAGGCATCTTCCATTTGAGATCAGGGTTGCCTTTAGGCATTACTATAATGTTTTGCCAATGGTTATACTAGTTATACTGCAACATAAACTCCTGGGGACAAATGAGGGTATCTTAAGAGTTATTAGTGCCCTAAGTTTTATTTGCACACTGTGATTGGTCAATTTAGGGCCGTATTTTCACTGCCCACTAAAATTTAAAGCTGTTTTTGTTACTACACTGTTTCATGATTTATTGCGAAGTGTTAACTTTTAAAGCATGTAAACGTTTACTACTTTAACTTTGTTTCTTTTTTTATTGTGTACTCCATGCTAATAGAAATCATTCCCAAACCTATCAGACACGCAGTAGAGATGTAACAAATATCTTACAGCACTCCAAGCTGCACCATTTTGGCCCCCATGGCCAGTGGAAAAATATTTGGCAACCAAAATTCTGGCAATTGGCGACCAACAGATTAAAAGAGAAACTTACTAGAAAAATTATCAATAATAGGATGTATTTAATCAATAGTACGAGCGGCGCCATCACCTGTCTTTCTCTTTTCCCCTCTCATCATTCAGAAACTCGACATGAATGCATAAACTTACTGTAGCAAAGTTAAGTGTTGAACACAAAAAAAAAGTTCGAGAAATTCTATTTGCTATTTTTCATGCCGAGGACACTTATGTTGAAGCACCAACACTCCTCTTAAAAATGACAAAATATGTAAAGTAATAAATTAACTAACCTGTGACTTGTTGTAATATGTTGTAATTATTTTATTGTAATTGTTCACTTATTTATTTTCTATTTCTTTTGTTTCATTTTTACTGATAATGACGTTTGATTTAAAAGCGCAACCCGCCTCGATTAGCTCTGCTATCTGCGGGTTGCGCAGGATTATCATTGTATTTTCTTTTTTTTTCAAACTAATAAAATGGCAATGGAAACACGTGCCTTTCGGTTCATTAGCCCTTCTTGTAATGTGTCACAAAGTGTCCTCCCCTTCACATTTTTTTTGCCAACTGAATTTTTTTTTATGGTGACCCTTTTACAATACAAGGTCACCAAAAGGCAACTTTTTCAAAAAGTTCCAACCTTGTTTTCTCTGTCCGTACTGTAACTTGCAGATCCTCATTTTCCCCCTTCAATTTATAGCCCCTGCACTTTGAGCTTAGGCCATAAATCAAGGGGAACAATTTGGTCTGTAACTTGTGCACAGTACAGAACTTGAACTCAGTTAGTAACAGGGATAACCTCTCAGTGGGTTAGTGATTTGACATGAGCCTAATTAAACTGCATGTTTTCGTTGATGTAGCTGTTGGAAACTGCTCCAGTGACCAGTTTTCTTGTCATGGTGGAGGTTGTATACTCAGCTCTAAAAAATGTGATGGGACTTCAGATTGTGAGGATGGCTCAGACGAGTCAAATTGTGGTGAGTTAATAGCTTGGTTAGGAATCACTCAGAAGCAGCATTCAATTTGGTTAAATTAAATAGTATAAAAACCACAGAATATTACCACTGAATGTATAATTATTATACATTCAGTGGTAATATTCTGTGGTTCATATAGTGATACCCAATCTTAAATGGAGTTACTCTGTAAGACCTGTCCTCTTGAAATCAAACTCTTAGGTTTTAGTAGTATTTCATTGAAGTGTAACCACACGACACTGTATTTTGAATTCTCAGAGGAAAAGAAAAGAAGGGAAAACAAGTTAATATTTCATTTTCTGTAATAGTTACATGTACAGAGAACCAATTCAAGTGTGAAAGCACGCAATCGTGCATTGAAAAAAATGAACTCTGCAATGGAATAAAAGACTGCCCCAATGGAGAGGATGAAGAACAGAATTGTAGTAAGTTAATTGCACATTTGAGTTCTGCAACAATATTTAGGAGTGTTATTTATAATTAAGCACTG
>CM042747.1:2977648-2990142 GCA_022496165.2 Catalaphyllia jardinei
GTTACAGCTCAGGTGTCTAAATCCACAGCAAAAACGACTCAAAGTACAACAAGGTCTAATGTACCTGTGTCCAAGCCTTCGAAAAGACCATCCAATGCAACTCCGAACTCTACCACGTCTAACATACCAGTCTCCAAACCTTCTAGTGAACCAACTACAACAGAGAGTTCTAGCACTTCAAACACAACTGAAGGAAATGTGGAATTTGGGAAAGGTAAGAATTAGCTCTTATTACCAAGCAGGATGTCTATATGGGAGAATCTTGACAGAGGCCTTGAGTACAAACCAAAGGCAGTGAGCTCTGTACACATGACCAAGTTCTAGATTCCCCCATATAGACCAACTAAGCTTGGTTAGTAAGATGTTTATTATAATTATGGCTAACATGAACAATATAATTTGTTTATTAAAACTGGTTTCTAGTTAGCTGACATTTTGTTTGTGAACAGCAATGAGCTGAATTTAATTCTGCCAAAGTTTGCTCGTCCTCTTTACTGTTTTTGTCGTCACGCTTTTGGCACTTGCATAAATTATACTTTTAAAAGAAGATGGCCAATCTTTTTGCATTTTGAACTTTTCAAAATTTTCACCTTGAAACATTACTGATCTAGATGCCAGGCTAGATGGGTGAATGTACACCGCTTTCAATATCTGTTTTATCTAATTTCTGAATTTGGTAGTTGCCAGTCCTTTTGTAACACAGCCATATAATAATTCATAATAATAACCTGGAATGCAGGTATCACTGGCTCTGTTTAATATATGCCACTGAGGCAATCTTTAGGCTCCCGACTGGGTAAATTGCAAACTTGGGCATGGTAACAAATCAAGGTTATGCTGATAAAAACAAGTGCAAAGTTTGTCTTTAGCTAATGATGGTGAATAGGTTATGCCGTAATATGATATTCGATGATCCAGAGGTTGCTATTATGACGGTTTAGAAACAAGGTTTTATTCAGTTAGAAAGGACTCTAAATGTGCTTCACAATAAAAAATGTGAAAGAGATCTCACAATACTTGTCACTCGGGTGTGCAAGCACTACTAACTCTTTGGTCATGTTTCTTCTGCACACTGTAAATGATACTAGTTTTTTTAGTTGGAAGAAGATATCCAGGATAGTCACACTCACTGTATGAATTTTGCTCAAAATGTTAACAACATAAAACATTTTACTTTCCAGCTGATGAATTAGAGAAAAGTGGTCTTTCTGCAGGAGTGATAGCTGGTATTGTTATTGTGGTGTTCCTGGTTGTCATCCTTGTGGCTGTTGCCAGTTGGTATGTACGCAGCCGCTCTCGTTATTACAGAGGAACTAGTATCAGCTACTACAAAGATATGACTACCAAGCCTTTGGAGGAAGACTTTGATGATGATCATGAGGCCACTAAAGTCTTTGATGACAGAGGATCCCGTGAAAAGGTTGAATTTGCTTAAAACAAGGTTAAGGTTGCAATGTTCTTGATAATTTAAATGTAATTTATTAAGTTAGGAATATCTAGATCTACTTCCATTCTTTGTGGACCTTTATTTCTTTTTGTGTATGAGGTCTTGGCAGGTAAACCAAATGTCTTACTGTGATTGCACCATCCAAGACTCCTTTTCTCTTCGTGCATTAGATGCATACAAATACAAAAACAAAATATATAAAAGAAGGACAATTGTCTTTGTAACAGTAATATCACTAATAGTGATTAAAATACTAAAACAATCTAAATTTAACTTACATTTTAAAAGATCTATCTTGAAATTGGAAGTTTGTCATTATATTTTCTTTTTGTAATTGTTATATATATATTCTTAAGTAAAAGCCTTGTGTTAATGTATTGATAAAAAAGAAAGTTAATGTTAACATAGAGAACGATTGAAATAGTTGAGTTGAATAGCTTGGAGAAATTATGTTATATCCAAAATGTGTGTTCTAAACCTTTATTGAGTAAACAAAGAATTAAATTTACCTAGATAGTAAATATAAACGTTAAATTTGGTGTTTTGGTGTTACTACCAATTTTACAAAAAAAAATGCACTAACCCGCAAATAGCATAGGCTAATATAGGCGGGTAGTGTAGTTGATTAGTCAAAATAACTCATGGAAAAACTTTAGAGGTTCAGAGATTTATCCAGTATTTTGATTGCTATTTTAAGAAACTTTGGTGAAGTGACATGCTAATTAAGGCAGTCAATTGTGATCTATTACTTGAGCATTGAACAGGAGATTGGGAACAATTGTCTATGTCAAGCTGCTCTCATCCAGTGAAGCGAAGATTATATTATAAACATATTTTTCCAAGCTTTTGCAGCAGGGGTGAAGCCTTCCTGGCCTTAGCCTTCTCTTTAGTGAGAGGGAATGATGCCAGTTTCGCCCCATAGTGAGCCCCCACCCCCGTTGTGTTTGTCCCACTCTAAACTCACTATAAATTTTTGAACTTGATTTGGTTGGAGCGAATTTGATCAGGTTGAGTCAATGTGGGGGTGAACTCACTATGGGGCAAAACCAGCAGCTATCATGAGAGGTATATATTCGTTCTTGTCAAAAGCATACAGCGAGCCAAGTTGTGATGTCCATTCAATGGAGTGTACAACCAGGTTTTCAAGCGTTGACATATCGGATGTGACATATGAAATTGCGTATAAATAATATGGATATATGTTACGAAATGACGAAATGTAAATATTATGTACATTATCAAACTTTAAAATTGTTGTCATTAATCCAAAAGAGTAAGCTTTTTACCAGCTAGACTGGTATTATATAAAAGAAATTTCATTACAATACTTGAAAATTGTACACATCTTCTTATGTCAGAGTTCAGTTTAGTCCCGAAAGTTGCGAAGATGAGTGAATGCTGGGTTTAAAATCGCGTATTATAATTTGTTCGAGAGTTTTTGTAAAAGATACCAGAGCTGGCCTCGATATCAATAGTATTTTTGTACCTTTCTTCTATAATTCAATTATTGAGCTGTTTGTTATGCAGGACGCGACATTTAATGGGTAAATTGCTGAGCATTTTCGTTGCAAATCTAAATGAAGACAATCCGATCCCTGATACAGGGCATCTTTTTCTTGTCCCCCCCTCCCCTCCCCCAACCCCCACATAAAGCATGGGTGTGTCGAGCACATACCATGAAAGAGTGCCCCTTTACGAGAGGAGTCATAAAACAATGATCATAAAAGAAATTGTAATGTAATGAAAACAGGTCTAAAGAAACTAAGTGCCAATTCAGTTTAAGAATTTGTCCAAGTTTGTTTCAGTGTTTGGGCTGATTGAAAGGGAGAACTCGATAAGAAGATGTGTGCAAAGTAATTTCTTTTGAATCATTTGTGATTGTTGATGTTAACTTCAGATTGAAACGAGGTAAACTCGAAAGTACATTATATTATCAATTATCGTTTTTAATCAACTAATATTTTCGTAAAAATCTTGATGAATAACCCGTATTTAGGTATTTCCTAACTCTTTCGTTGTTTAGTTTCACTTAATCGGGGAAGTATTGACCCGGTGTCTGGTGTCATCATAGCGGATTTAAACAAAATATTCTGAAGTAGTGCTCGAGAATATCCTAGTGCAATACAGTTAGTAAACAAGCAATTCAGTAATTCTTATTGTCACGTACACAGCAGTTTTGCAGTGATGGTGTTACCTCTAGCGTTCGCTTTATTTATTTCCGTATAGCCAATCACTACAAAGAACGCAAAGAGCCAATCCGATGTCAATAAAAACATTTTCCGGAGCCGAGCGCAGGAAAAGCAAAACAAGTTTTGGCTTCGTCCCGTAATGGTCTAACAGAATCACCCGGATTACACGAGCTTTTTAAAAGTATTTTTCAGGAGTTTAGCAGTAGCCCTAAGGCTTTATTGAAATAAGATAATGGTATATAACGATGTTTCACAGTGGAACAAAAGAGTATCGGTAGTCACGAAGTCGACGCATTAAATGTTGATTCACACTGACCTAATCATTTAATATCTTTGAGTCACTGTAAATCATTCATCATGCTTTTCAGTATGTTTTGCATCTGTTATCGTAAATTTTACCCTTATCAAGTTTACATGGCGGATGATTTTACTTAACCCGCGAAGGAGTTACGGGAGAAATACACTGTTATTAAATTTTCTATTTTGTTGTTCGTTGGAGTCGAAACAGACAAGAACGGATTCTGTTCTTGTACGGATTAAGTAGCATCGATCATAATAGTTGAGCCTAAATGTATAGAGAGAAAGTAGTCTGTAATGTTTGGAAGGTAAAGAATAATCTGCTTTGTACATTTGCATAAATAAACATAACTATTCAACGTGGAACTATTCGTCTCCAAGTTTTTATAGACAATTACTGATCAGACTTGGCTTCTAAAACAGTAATTCCTGGTTCATTGCACGAGTCGATCCCTGGTGTGGTCCCTTTATCCCTGGGCTGGTGCTCTCCAGTGGTCTTGGTAGGGATGTGCGATCCGAGCATTGACACCCTCATCCCTGGGGTGGTGCTCTCCAGTGGTCTTTGTAGATACGAGGCGAGCATTGAAACCCTCATCCCTAGGGTGGTGCTCTCCAGTGGTCTTGGTAGGGTTGTCCGATCCGAACATTCAAACCCGTACCCGGGCCAGCTGATTTTCCATGCCCTATTTCAATAGAATTTCAGACCTAATATTAGATACGATCGCAGATAACCAGCGTAAACAGCTGAGAAGGACTACAAATTTACCAATATCGATGGCTGGAAAAATAGTTTATTGTAAACAAAATACCCATCAGACCAAATGGTCAAAATCTATGCCCATTTTCAAATCAGTTTAAAACCATTTATTTATAGCATGCCTAGAAAAGAATATAGGAAAGCCGATGTATATTCGGCGGTATACCACTCGAAAGCGTTGCGTAACCAGTATATAGCCAAGGGGTCGTCAATCTCGGAGGCGATCACAGAATTTATAATTATATCACGTGCTCGCTGGAATCGTGCATATCGCTACTTCCAAGTTTCTCCACCATTTCTCCTGATTCGCGCTTGAAGAGCGCCAGCATTTGGCATAAGCATTTCTGTTACAAACGTGATCAGTGATAATTCGATTCAGTTCACTCTCAAAAATACATCGATCAGTTACAACCCCCTAGAGGGGAACTCCCATATAAAAAAAGCCGGGGGTGCTTATCTTGGTAAAGAGTAGGGTGTTCAGCCTCAAGGTTCACAGCGGAGGTTTTTGAGTTATCATTTAGCGTACCCTAGAATGGCGATTGTAACGGCCCACGTTACTTTCGGATTTAGCAGCCAAAAGGGACCTTTACGTACCTTCGGGTAGCCGTTATTTTTGGATGGTTAAAAAACGTTTGTACTTGGGTTGCAAGTGACGTCATCATTTTCTAAAATCAAAAACTATAGAGCCATCAAAGTTATTATCTTCATCAGGCATGAGAGGGGGTAAATTTATATCTGTGAACAACTTTTCAGCTCAAGAAAATGCTTCGTCTAAACACAGGCACATTTTAAATTGCAGAGTTATGGCGGTGCGTAACATAAAGCTATAAACGTGTTTTTCGAAAAATATATACTTATCCTGAGATTTTTAGCCTTTTTAGAAGTTAAAGAATTAAGGAAAATGCTTATTTCAATGTTAGCTTGATCAGTTCAGATAATCAGTGGCCTACATAGCTAAAGTAAGATCTAGATGTTTACACCATTTTCCGGCCGCCCTGTTGGTGTTCCTTGGAGGTACACCAACATGGCGGATCCATACTGGGCTCTGTAAATTTGCGCAAACTATTTTGACAAATATTTGAAGTTTGGGAAAACGTACAGACCTAAAACGTGCAGAAGTGTCTTATTTATTTATCTCCTATAACGTGATACTTTCTGGACTTCATACACTGAATGGTTTTCGAATTATTTTTTTATTGCGTGACAGTGCAACCCAAGAATTCACAGTCTTCTGAAATAAGAGAACACATTACTAACTACCAGCATAAAAAAAGCAGACGGTATCCAACAACAAAGGCCCCAAATGTTGGTATTGTAAGACAATGTAACGAATTACATGAAAACTTAACTCTGCTGCCAGACAAAAACCGTCACTCACCCAATCCTCTTCATTCCTGATGGAACATAGGTCGTCCACTAATGCCTGCCACCTGACCCTATTTTGAACAGTGCGCTTCACTTATTTACTACTGATTGATTGATTGATTAATTGATTGATTGATTTATTTATTTATTTATAGATTCGTACAATGTACAGGCGAGAGAACAATAGTAGTCCCCCACTAGGTTCACCTTCCCAATCCAACCCCATAAAATGTAGAAAACCAACCCCTCACCCAAAACTACAATTAAATATTAATAATATACTATAAATATCAATGCAATAAGTAGCAAGAAAAAAAAAGAAAAGGGTAATAAATCGCGCACTACATTCATACTAACAAGAGAAAGCGAGCGTGGGCTCCTTTCCCGGACAGCGGCTGGTAATCGAGTCAAGGTGGCGGGGAAGTGGCGGGTGAAATTAGTCAATCCAGAAATTGTTTGGAAACATTTATCGGATTTAGCGCTTTAGATAGACCATAACCATAATTAACCATAACCTAAATGTACTTTTCCCGGCATGACCTGCGCCTGACTTCTGGTCAGCTCTTAAAGAAATTTATTGTGACGATAGGTTTTCCCTTGGGACTGTAAATTTGCGGATGTGGATGGTGTTTTTTTTTTCTTTTATTCAAAAGCTATTTTCTTTCTAATTATTTTATTCTACAGAAATTTGCAACAAAATCCTTTAAGCACTAACAAAACCATATGTAGAAATACTAATGTCTGCAATAATAATAATAGAATAATAAACAAATCTGAAACGGTTTTACTTACATAACTAGAAATTCTCAACGTAAGAGATAACATAACTGAGGCGTGAAATTCACGGCTATCTTGAAAACAATTCGGCCATCACCTCAACGGGCAAGCAAAACTTTCAGCCCAAAAAAGCAATACCTGAAAATGTCTGCAACAGTAACAGAATATTAAACAAATCTGAAAGGGTTTTACTCACATAACTAGAAATTCTCAACGTACGAGAACATAAGAGGCGTGACATTCACGGCCATCGCCTCAACGGGCAAGCAAACTTTCAGCCCAAAAAATATGGATTATCTGGCAACATGATTTCCCAAAAAACGCAGTAGAAACTCTATTTTCGTACGCCTTTTCAAGCGGTGAGACCGCCGTACTCTTTAAAAATAGCCCTCTTTCTAAAAATAGCAAGAGCCCTGAAGGACAGCTCTATTGAGGAATATTCAAAATGACACACAAATGTAGTTATAAACAGTAAACATGGGGTGATTGTTTGATACGACCTATTATAAATGTAATACAATTTGCTGGAAATTCAAGCGTCTATAACTCGAAAGGAGCCAAAATTATGTGTACGGAAAAGGTCAAATGTGTTCTCTAAGTTCCACATGCGTAAGGATGATTTAGACCATCAGCTGCAGCCAAAACGTTTCGGAGGTGGTTAGAGTTTATCTTCATACCAAATTCACGCCAAAGAAGCTGTTTATTGGACTGCACCAATCTTCCCTTAGTGGCCTCAACGATTTCTATATTGTCACGTGTTGCTAGGGGGGCACATGACCTCAACGGATAGTAATATACCGCCTCTGGAGTTTTTGTGAAGGGGATCTTGCTTTCCCGTTTTGCTGGTACACACGACACTCCTGATGCCGCAAGAAAATGTGGAGGAGGTGGAGGTGGATCTGATGTTTTTTCCCGTACGCGTCCCTTGAACGGGTCACTATGATCTTCTACCAAAATATTGCTTGACTCGACCTTTGCTCAGTCGGGAAATTGAGCTTTCACACGGCGGGAAACACCCCTAGACGACTCATTGTATATAATCGGGATTATTCACTCCATGTTCCTGGTTTTTATATACGTGGTACTAATTGGAGGGGGTGAAATAGGTTTTCGGATCGACGGTTTGGCCTTAAAAATCGCACAGATTGTGGATTTCTGCGATAAATGATCAAGCGGATTGGCGGATTTTGAAAACAAAGTGGATCGTGGATCAGGTGTAATTTTTGACGCGGATTCCGGGTTGTGCCTGTCTTATGTTCGGATTTTGGGTCCTAAACGAAATTTGGATCATAGATCTTTTTTCATCCTTGGTTGGGTTAATGAGTTAATTTAAACTCGGGTGTGAGACTGTTATTGGAATTTTACTGTGTTACATCAAGCATGTTGCCTTCTTTTCTATTTGGGTGAAATTAACAGTGGCATTCACATGTACCAGTTTACCTTTGAACCTTTACACTTCTGTGTTCGGATGTGGCGGATCGACGGATTTGGCGAAAAAAAAGCACGGATCGGTGGATTTGCATATCCCTATTCACCCCCTTTAATTGTTACATTTTGCTTTAAAAGTGGCACGTGTTCGCTTGAACTGAGCTTTGTACTTTTGTCAAGAGCGCTCTATTTAAGGGGAAGTTTTCCCTGTTGTCAGTCACTCAGTGTAACAAAGTAGAAATCACGAAGTTTGAAATGAATAATTTAAGCAGCTTTTGTTTCACAAGCTACATTTATTTACAAACGATTTTGTTTTAGATTACATTGGCTCTGTGCTCTCCAAAGGAAGCTTTTCCCAGATGTCACCCGCCACCCGCCACCACCACCACCACCCGAATTCCGACTGTCAACAGGGACAGAGCGGGACTCGAACCCGGGGCTGCTGGTTTGCGAGTCCGACACGCTAAGCACTCGGCCACACTCCCTCCATCAGGTCAGAGGGCTTAACTTTCTAGGTTAAAGAAACTGTGTTGCTGCATCGGTGGGGAGGTTTACAAGATAATTTGGTTTTATGATGCTCTGGCAAACGAAATTAATAAAGTCTGTGGTGTCTTTTCTGAGACAGAAAAAGATGAGTTCAGAGATGTCAAAAAGTAACGTTCGCGAGCACTGATTGGTGAATTTCAATCGTCTTTGTAGATTTCTCTTTTACCAATTCGTTGGTCACCGAGGTAAAATTTTACATTGAAATAATGATTGACCGCAGCAAAAAAGGAACCATTTTGTGTCAGAACGTGGTTAAAAAGATCGGGAAAAAATTATTTGCAGGAAGGTGTTGTTCGAAAAAAATGTTTGCAGAGGTGCATACCCCCTCTCCCCCTCCTTCCAGGAAAATAATGGTCATCATCATCATCGTCATCACCATCATCATCGTCATCATCATCTCTATTTAAAAACTTGGTAAATACATCAGGCATTAACATGCTACGACTTATTACTCGACACTATGTATATATAATCTTCTATAGTTTAGAATATTACTACCTATTGAAGGAAAGTAAACTAAATTAAAGCGAGTAAAGCCTGTTTTACATGAATGCCGTGTCAGAATTAATTAACAATCGTCGGAAATTAGTCAGAGATGTTGCCTGCCCAGCAGCTGAGGGTGTACCACTGGGAGAACTTCCCTACGGGGCGGGAAAATGAGAGATCCTGGGAACTAGATTTCCGAAATCCCAGCTACGAAACTTCTTCAAAAGTTGGCTGGCAAAAAAAAAAGAATTTCAAGCTTCCTGCTAGCTGTATTTTAGTGATTTATGCCACTATGGCAAGTTTAAAGACGTGTGATAATCCCGCCTTATAGATCTTTTTCACTGTCACGCAATAAAAAAATAAATCGAAAACCATTCAGTGGATAAAGTCAAGAAATTGCGATCCTATTGGAAATAAATAAAGAAGACACTTCACCAAGTTTTAGGTCTGTACGTTTTCCCAAACCGCAGATATTCGTCGAAATGTTTCGCAGAAATTTGCAGAGCTCAGTATGGAAACGCCATGTTGGTGCACATCAGGGCCGGGTTGTTCAAAGCCCGATTAAGCTAACCCAGGGTTAAGGAGAATTTTGATTTCACTTTTGTAACTTTTTGGTTAGGTAGTCTGTTTATATTGTTTGCCTTTCAGTTTTGGGCTGTAACAATCTCAAACTACACCAACCGTTAGAGGTGAAAAACATTTTTAAACAAGAAAAAATGATGCTTCAGTTAACGTTTAACCCTAGGTTAACGTTAACCGGCTTTCGAACAACCCGGCCCAGATGTGCACCAATATGGCGGCCGGAAAATAGTGTAAACATCTGGACGTTGACTATCTAGGCAACTGACTATCTGTACTTAACAAACAAGCATTTACGTAAGTACTTTTCCTAATGGTCTAACTTCTGAAAAGGCTTCAAATCAAAGCTCAGTGTGCGCTCTTTCTGATTATATGGGTTTTATTCTGTTAATCCCATAATACACGGACTTATACCCAGACCCTCACGGTATGAAATCCGGCAATGAGAATAAACGTGGGAAGTCACTTGTTATGACACTTAGCGACCCGTATACCACAGATATCAAGTTTTAATACATAATCCGCTGAGCTCGATGACACGTCAGTAGATTGAGCCAGTCATCGAGCCAACTTTGATTTTCAAGGGATTGCTGGAGCCTTAACTGGCAATCTTCAATATGTCTACAGCAGAATTACCTTGCTACACGTTAATAAATGTTCTTAGTGACTCGGAAGCACTGAGCGAACAAAAACTCGCCGAAGATTTGGGTAAGTTGATCCGACTCTGTAAATGCAAGGTTTGGGAAATCCGCATGAAAGAATCTATGTAAGCTTAAAACGACTAACTTCCATTTTGCTTTTTAATGTCAGATGTTGTAAAATGTCATTGATAATCAATGCTAATATTAATTGATAATCTTTTCAGAAAAGAATCATGCATGTAATAATGTAATAATGGTATGTGAAAACTTGCACTGATGAGAGTAAATGAAACAGTCTGTTCACTGTAGAGCGACTAAAAGGCCCCTAAAAGGCTTTTGACTAAACTAGTTGCGAAGACAAGGTCAATGAACATTATAAGCTTAACAAATAATGCGAAATTTAAAGACACGCTATGAATTGAAGAACGTTTTCAATTTCCAACCACTAGCCTGTATAGCTGGGGATGGATTTTGTCCATGTCCACTAAAATTAACCTGCAACATATCCATCAAAGCCAACAACATGTTACTGAAAGAAAGTTTCTGAATAAGGCGATCAAGCCACAAGGGAATATATTTTTCTTTGTCATTCTACATGTATACAGAGCCCAAACCAATGAAATTAATTTTAATATTTAAGCCAGTGGCTAGCTAGTAGCAAACTTTGTATAAGCCACAACAGAAACTATTTTCAGAGACTACGAACCTGATTACGTGTGTCACTATGTCCGACCATATTTACTTGACAATTAAACGCCACCCTCAAATAAGTACCCCCCTGGAATAGACACTGCTTTTTAGAGCAAAATATATCAATAAAAACTGCCCTTGAATAAACACCACATCATAATGTAGAGTTTATTCGAATAATAAACTCAAAAAGCAAATGCAGTAATCAAGTTTGAGCAAGCCTAGGAAATTATTTTTCTTAATTGTAACAATGTTTTAAAACCAGTACATTCAAAGCTCAAAGGAATATAATCAAAACATGAGAACAATTTACGGAATTCAAGCTTAAACAACCTTAGGAAATTTGCTTTAGTTGATAACAATGTTTTTCAGTTTGAAGTGAGTGTTCCGTTGGACAAATCACCACACTTTACGTCAATATGGAGAAAACTGTATTACAAACGATTTAATTCAATCAAAGATATAAAACAAATTGTGTTGGCACGCAGCCTTACAAGAATACAAATCAATCTGTAACTAAACTAAAACAACTGCAAATTAAAACTTCTTTGACTCCATCCTGGCATAACTTGTACTTCATAAAACTTGAAACAGGTTTAACTTAGCTTTATGAATTCATCATAAGTCAGGTTAGCTTTCTTAATCACTGGTTGGCTTTCTTAAAGACCGGTTAGCTTTTTTCACAACTGTCAAAATACACATGACACTACGTGACTTGATGCACTCATCACTTAACAATTTTAACAACTGGCGCGTATGCAACATAAACCAAAGCACCGCACTTGCCAAACTTAACTAACATCTTTTCTTGCTGATTTCTGTTCATCAGAACAGTGAGCATTTTTCATTGCTCTTTCAATACTCTTACCATACTATAGTAAATGCTGCACTTGAATCACAAGAACAGGGCTTTCATTAAGCACCGTCGGCCGAAGAAACTCATCACCCACTTCCAAAAAAGTCGGCTCTTTTCACCCAAAAATTAAAGTAATATAAGAGAAATGCATTTAAAACTGGTTGATACAGTCAGTTACTCTACTCAAACCAGTTGCCTACTGCAAATGTTATTGAAATCCCTGCAAGAAATTTAATAAGCGTCGTGGTGTTTAATCAAGTAAAATACAGTAACTCTGGAAAGCTTGTACAAGCAACTTAGAACAAATACTCCTAGCAGATGTCAACTACCATTGGAGCCCTATATGTACAGTTAAAGGACTTATTTACGATGTGAACAAAATGAATGGACGGACTTCCAAAAGAATGACTTGATTTGACTAACAACAGATGAAGCA
>CM042747.1:2990542-3028042 GCA_022496165.2 Catalaphyllia jardinei
CTTCGAATCAAAACTGATGCTTTAAAGAGGGTGATTCAGCAAATTTTAAATGGAGAAAAAATGCCATCCTTACTGATGGTGATTATCAAGTTCCTTATGCCTCTTGATGATCACACAATAAAAAAGCTTCTTCTGATCTTCTGGGAAATTGTTCCCAAGACTGGGCAAGATGGTAAACTGCTTCAAGAGATGATTCTGGTGTGTGATGCTTATAGGAAGGTAAGAGTATTGATGACAAGAAGATCTTATAACCCTGCTTTTAAAATTTAACTGTTTTCTTAGCAGTGGCGGATCTAGCTAGGGGAGGGGCCTGCGGTGCCCAGCCCCTTCCCCCCCCAAACTTATTTTGGGTGAAAAAAGAAAAAAATGACTGAAGGAAAAAAAGCCGGCTGGGCAAGTAAATTAAAGCCAGGCCCCCTCCTTAGCTCAAAGTCTGGATCCGCCACTGCTCAGAGCTACAGCCCAACGCAGTGAACATTCCAAAGCTGTGTTGATTCATTGATTACTGGTATTATTGCACCATTGCTTTTTCTGAAGACATAATTGTTTCAATCTGGAAGTTCACTTGGGACATGTCTGTTGTAGCTTTTTAGCACTTTTAATATTCCCTTTGAATCCAACACTGATTGAAACCAAAGAAAAATATATTTTACACACAAAAGGAAAACAGTATCTGTAACATTTTCCGTGCTTTTTTAACAGCTTTTGGTGAATAAACATTACAGGTTGCTTGATTCAAAGTGCTGGCCACAATTTGGCCGAGCAAAAGTCTGCATCTGGTCACCCACAAAACTAAAAAATAAACCCTGTGCAGAGCAAGAACTGCGCTTGGCCCACAGCCACACGGTTAATGAAGTAAGATGTACATGATATGATAATGCACATGCATGCACATACACTACACATGTAGTCTGTCCTCTGAGTTGTTCTTTTATGTCAAATTTGTTGTGTAGTAAAAATGTTTCAATTTTCCTGAAACTCCTGCCCGACCCCCACGGGCAGATACAGGTTAATAAAATGGTCACATGTCCTGTGCTTATAGGTAGGTCAATTACATGTAAAGATGTGTATAATTTTATTATTTGCTTCCATCAATATTTTAGGATCTTCAGCATCCCAATGAGTATATCAGGGGATCCACTTTGAGATTTCTTTGCAAGCTCAAGGTATATAGTAGATAACGTAGATAACTTTTGAGGTTTACCCTCTAATCATGCATTAAGTTTTAATTTAGTTAAATTATATTTAACAAAGTTAACCGCCACGAGCTAAGCGTGCAACCTCCTGGTCAGCGGTCGCGTGTTCAAGTGCAGGCTCACATGGTTGGTTCCAGCTTCATTTCAGTGTGTGTTAGTATTTTCGTTAGCGGAGTGTGAGCAGCTCGTGTTGCTCGTTGTTTTTCTCGGGCGGTTTTAGCAATTTTAGCGGTTGTCTTGGAGCAGCTCACGCTGCTAGCTTGTTAGCAACGGTTTGCCTGCGTTCCTTCCCCCCCCCCCTCCCTCTTTTCTTTCCTTCCACTGATTCTATCAGTGTTGACGGGTGCCTGGAATGGGGGCTCATGGCTGGGTTGCGGGGATTTGCCAGCCATGGGAGCGGTAGTCTATCTAGGGGCTGGCTGGCCACAGTGGAAGCCCTTGGATATCCCAGGCACCCACCTCCCATTTAGCGAGGCAGCGGGTTAAGTATTGTTACATGTACCATTCCCTATGTTGGAGAAGTTCACATTAAATGTGTTTTGTTTGTCTTTTATTTTAAAGGAAGCTGAGTTATTGGAGCCTCTCATGCCAGCCATCAGAAACTGTTTGGAACATCGCCACTCATATGTACGGCGGAATGCTGTGATGGCAATTTACACTATCTACAGGTAGGCAACATATATTTTATACAGATCAAGAGACAGTAATTGTTTTCTACTGTTTTTAGATCCCCAGCCTTTCCACTCCATTGTATGATGTACATGTATGTAAACCGCATTTGATTTGCACTAAATGTTAGTGTCTGTCGATCTGTTTTGGGTTTTCAAACAATTATATAATCAAGGAATATTTCTGTTTCTCCAGAAACTTTGATTTCCTCATTCCTGATGCCCCTGAACTGGTGCACACATTTCTTGAAGAAGAACAAGATGCATCCTGTAAACGGAATGCCTTCATGATGCTCATCCATGTGGACCAGGTAATGTTTAATATTAATCTTTTTGGGGGGACCTCTCTAAGCAGTACACATCCTGCATCAGTAAAATAACATGTGTCATCTACATGTTGATCACTCTACTCAAGCACCATATTTAACAATATTATTTACTGAAGTGGAGGTAAATATCCACCACTTTCACCAACAATATCAATATACCACACAAGCTGAATAACTAGCAGACCAAAGAGTAACTTTATTTGTATTAATGTACCAACAAAAGCCATTTTGTTTTTCTACAGCTGCTCGGAGGTGAATAGTTCTTGGCTATTCAAATCCGAGCCAGCCAATTAGCGTGCGTGAAAAGTACTATTCACTTGTGTGGTATATACGAAAAAAAAAAACAGACACAAAATCGTCACTTAGCATGGTTTTGCACTCACCCCTTCAATTACACAGGGTTTTCAACTGTTTTGTAAAGTAGCGGACATACTTCTGAAAGCACTGGACGTGAATGTTTCCTTGGCGCCGTAAGGCGCCTCGCGAGCGCCAAAAGCGCAAGCACCTGGGGGGGGGGGGTTGGGGGGCATGCTCCCCCAGGAAATTTTCAAAATAGAATACTCTGAAACGCCATTTCCAGCGTTTCTGGAACCAAGGAAACAGGTCTCTAGGCAATGCTGGCGCTCACTAAAATTCTCTTTAAAAAGTAAATTCACCAATATTGATCTCAAAGTACCGGACGTGGAATGGCAAACGACCGGACGAAACGTCCGGCCTCCGGCCTTAAATAAGGACCCTGAATTACGTATATCTCAGCTTGAAACCAAACCAACGAAGAATGAAAAGAGTGACCCTTAGATAGCATGGGTTGACAGGATACTACATGTACTTCATAACAGATATCTCTTGTTGAAAGGTTTTTGTGATGACCACTCTGATGTGGAAATCTGGAACTGGTCCAGGCTGTTGTTATGTGTTCTCCCTCTAACAGTTGTGTCTTGTTGCTGTATCTTGTTTCAAGAGTACTGCATATTTCTTTGCGATGTTAATTTTCTTCTTAGGAACGAGCACTGGAATACCTGAGCACCTGTATAGATCAGGTCAACACATTTGGTGACATATTGCAGTTGGTTATTGTTGAACTCATCTATAAGGTACTGTCTTTTTGTTTTCAATAAAATGAAGGCTAGTTTTCTTTTTCTTATTACATGTAATACTGATATTTTTGTTAAGAGTCATGAACCTTCACCCTTGTTTCATTTACATGAAGATGTAAACAATATCTATGATGCATAATCTTAGTGCCACATATTTCATGAGCTGGAATTGTATTCATATGTTGCTTTGATCATGCCTTTCAGCCTGATGGTTGAATTAACAGTGTTATACTCATACATACTGATTGTCGCTCCCTTTTCTTCTTACTTTTTTGCAACACTGTATCCATAGAAGACAGAAATAAAATACATACATTGTAACTGATAAAGAATTTTTTAAAAAAATTGTTTGTTGAAATTCCAACAATATTTGGAATCAGTTTGTATTGTTGAGAATAGCCAAGAGTGACTTCTTCTTCTGTAACAGAATCTGTGTAAAGCACAAAAATATAGTTGTGCTCAATCCCTTGTGTTATGTTCCTGAAGGTGTGCCATGCCAACCCAGCCGAGAGGTCACGCTTTATCCGATGCATCTACAACTTGTTAAATTCTTCATCACCTGCTGTTCGTTATGAAGCTGCTGGTACATTGGTGACTCTGTCATCTGCACCCACTGCAGTCAAGGTACATCTCCACTCAATAGATTACTGGGTTGGTTAGTGGAGCAAACAGTGCAATTTTATAGGTAGACATATAATGAAATGCATTGACATAATCAGGCACTCCTTTGGGAGACATCCCTAGGAAATATATAGAACCAAAGTTATAGCAACAAAGCAAACAGTAATCAGTCACATAATATAGCAAGTCAGACCAACAATTACAAGAATTTAATTGATCAAATAATCAGGTTAATGACCTTTTTTGATGTTAAAAATAAAGAAAATAATACTTACAACTGTATCAATATCTGTAGTATATTTCAAACTCCTGGTAGTTAATTATGTGTAACATTTTCTTTAGCACAGGAAATGCAATCTTGTTTTAAATATATACTTCATACTCTATATGGAATTTGTCACAATCTTGCAAAATGTGTCTTCTAATAACCATTTTCTCTATTTGTAAATTATGTTTTTCAATGAGAAAGTCAAAAGCTGCACAGTTCCACATTTCAAGAAATTAAATCAGTTGAACTACTAACAATAATTACAGATCTTGTTCATATTTCCCTGTATAGTAAACATTCAAATTAATTATACTGTCTGTCTGTCTTTTTCCCTCAGTCTGCAGCATCATGTTACATTGAGCTGATTGTCAAGGAGAGTGACAACAATGTGAAGCTGATTGTGTTAGACAGGTTGATTGCTCTAAAGGACAACCCAAGCCATGAGAAAGTTCTCAGGGTTAGTTCTGTCTGAATTTACTTTCAATTGATAAAGTGAATTCTTGCAGAGTCTGTACAGCAGTCTGTTTTTTAAATTTTAAACAATTTGTGAATGAAGTTTAAATAATTATAGTTGAGGTAAGAGTTGTCAGCTGATAACCCTTACTGAGACCTTGATCATTCTGGAGATCACAAAAACCGATATTAAACAAAATAAATGGAATTCATGTTTTTGCTTGTTCACTAACGGCAAGCAACACAAGATATGATTATCCAAAGAAATCATGCACTGCAGTCATACATGATATGATTACATGTGACCTTGAGTGTCCTTGACATGATTGTTATAATCTGCAGCTAGATGGGCAGATGGGCACTGATTTCAAAAATTCACTGTATGCTTTTTAGCCAATCAGAAAAGAGATAGTGAGTTCAATGTATAATAAATAGACAGTGTTACCAGTAAATGGACAGACTTTGTAGTAATTACACATCATTGAAAAATTGAATGTTTGGTAAGTCCTTAAAATTTTGAGTCCAAAACGGGTGCACTGTATGAATTCTGTCTCAGTTGTTACAATAGTAAACTATTATGTTCTGTGTGACTTAGGAATTGGTGATGGATATTCTCCGTGTGCTTTCCTCACCTGACCTTGAAGTGCGCAAGAAGACCTTGCAACTGGTGCTTGATCTGGTTACTTCACGGAACATTCATGAGGTATGGAAGAGCATCTGTAGTTCTAAACAACCAAAGTGTGTCTTGTAATACAAACCTGATCCAAGAAAATTTGTATATAGCCAGAGTGCCTCATACTCATGAGCCTGTTGTAAGCAGGCATCTTCTTTTTGGACTACATGTACCAAGTAGTGTCAAATAAACTTTCAGGTTGTAGCTGTGTTGAAGAAGGAGGTGACTAAAACCCACAATGACAGTGAGCAGGAGGAAATTGGTGGATACAGACAAGTATGTACATGTATGATAATCTACACAAAATAGAAGTTATTGTGTAACTCTGTCAGAGATGAGCTTGCTTTCAAAGTGTTCTACCACAGATGTAGCTTTCAGGACCAAAAAGCAAACAACTGACACATAACTGCTCAGTTATCAGTGGACTAGTTAATCATCATGTCAGTTCTCAGCACACAACTAGACATGTACATTGTACAAGACCATGTACATCGTACAAGACCTTTTTCACTACTTGATTATCATGTTCTCTCAATAGATGCTTGTCCGAACCCTTCACACATGCAGTGTTAAGTTTCCTGATGTTGCTGTGTCCATTGTTCCACTGGTAAGTTCTCTTCATTATGTGCCACAGTTCTCTGCATAGGTCTGAAGCAGAACATAAGATGAAACAGTTTTAAAAATAAAGTTGAAACAAGTTTGTTTCCTGTGTAGCTGATGGAATTCTTGGGTGACAGTAATGAGCAGGCTGCATTTGATGTGTTGGTGTTTGTGCGTGAGGCAGTGCAGCGCTTTGAGCAGTTGAAGCCTGTTATCATGGAGAAGCTGTTGGAAAATTTCCACACTATCAAGACTGTCAAGTAAGGTTATCTTAGTAATTTACTAGAATCTTCCATTGTATTTCTGTCTTAATGCTTGACAAATGAAATTACGTGGATGAAGTAGGCATTTAATCCAGTGGTTAGGTTGTGTTTGAATACAAAACAAGTTAGGTTCAAGTTTAAGGGCTGAATGCAAAAAAAAACGTCACAGTTAATTGATTCTTCGTTAAATTATTTTCTGGCTTGTTTTGTTTGTTTTTCATACAAAGTATGCTAGATGTAATATTTTCACTGTGGCTTTTTTCATGCAAGAGACACTGAAGTGTTGAATGTATGAGTACAATGCAATGCTCTATCAAATTAGTTAAGTGCCTTATGTTGTGTGTTTATCACAGGATTCACCGTCATGCCTTGTGGATCATGGGAGAATATGCCAATAGCAGGCAGGACATCTTGGATGTTACAGAGGAGATCAAGAAGGGTTTAGGAGATGTAAGATCCCCCTTCCTCCTTATTCACTTACATTTGTGGTCTATCTTTGTAGTAGGAAGGTTAAGCAATTAACAACGGATAGTGGTGGCTAGGATGATGCCTTGTAAAATTGAATTTATCTTTTAACTTTGTATTTCTTAGTTTGCTGGATCTGTTCAGTGTGTCTGTCAGGCTAAATCTTGTGAAATACATTGTTTGTATAAATGCTTGCATTCAGTTTGAAATGGAAATACCAAAGATTCAAATCCATCATGGTTCATATTCTCCAGAATACCCAGAGTTTGGCCCTTTAACATTGTTGTTTTGCAGAGGATAGTTGGAAAATTCACAAAGATTTATAACGCACATGCATGCGCGCTATTCTTCTCATTAACCTTTGGTTTGGTGACACTGTCGTTGTCATTGTGGTTTGCTTGCATGAGCTCTCTAGTGTCTGACGATTGTAGAATTTGATCGACACATGTTAGACTCGTAAACAAATCCCAACTGTTTTTTAGGTGCCCATGGTGGATGATGAAATGAGAAGAGCTGCAGGAGATGTTCCTGAAGGTAAACATGTAACAGTTAGTGGGCTAATGAGTTTGCATGCATAGTAGGGTTGGCGCAGCCTTGTGAGCCCTGGCCTCCCAGCAATGTGTCCCAAGTTTGATTCTGGCCTGGTTTGTTATTGGTTTTAGCCTTGCTCTGAGGGTTTTTAACTCGACCAGGATAGAGAACCAGCTATTAAGTTCCTCTTTAAATATGGTAATTACATTTAATTAACTTTACCACCTGAATTTAACTGTCAGTTGGTTTGTGTACTATCTACAATTTTGAATTCTTAGACTTAACGTTTCGGCAAGTTTTGCATGTTTGTAATTTTGTTTTGTTTAGGTTCAGAGCAGACTCCATCACAAAGCTCAGGAGGGCAGCGTCTTGTGACAGCTGATGGAACATACGCCACTCAGAGCGCCCTCAGTACTCCTGGGATCACGTCTCTGGTGAAGAAGGACGACGAAAAGAGGTAACATCAATTCTGTGCATTAATTTCTTTCAGTTGTAAGCTTGCAGATTTAGAAAATACAATACAAATGTACAGCACCGCTAAACTGAACTGAACTGTCAAACAAAAATTCGCCTTTTTTCTCTAGCGCGCGCGTTTTGGTGTATTAGACTGAGTGCTAAATTCAGTTGAAGTGCGTTAAAGTAAACACATTATTATGAGCATGACCAGACCATTATTCATAACCTGTGTTATAGCCATCCTCCCCGTTGGAAAATATCTCTACGACTTGTTTTCTTTTAGGGAGGACGGCCGCCAACACTCGGTAATTGTTGGCTGCTTTTTACTTTGGTGAATGGTAGCATTCTTCTCTAGTTAGTCGGTTTACCTTCTCACTCAGTTTATAAAAAAGCGCGCACTTATACCTCTTGACTTCTCATACCATTATTTTATTAAGATGATGTATAATTATTTGTGGTATGTTGTCCAACAGGCCTCCTTTACGTCAGTACCTGTTGGATGGTGAATTCTTTGTCGGAGCTGCCATTGCCTGTACTTTGGCCAAATTGGCCTTACGTTATCTGGACATGGACGAAGACAAGGAGAAACAAAATGTAAGTTCATGATTGTATGTATCTTCCTTCGGACTGCAGCTGGTTTGGTTTGACTCATTTTTTTGTCAGAGCAGTGAAATGTTCCAGTTTTATTTAAGAAATAGAAAACATGTACCGTGTTTGCATCGAGTTATACAAACACGAGTGGAAGTTTGGGAGAACGAGAAATGCTGTGGGAACACGAGCCGCAGGCGAGTGTTTCCACAGCTTTTTCGAGTTCTCCCACACTTTCACGAGTGTTTGTAAAACTCGATACAAACACGGAGTACATGTTTTCTATTTCTTTTAGAAAACACCACGACGAGAAAAAGGAAAACAACTTGTAAACTTTGATTGTCAAAATGTAAATTCTCTTTGCTCGCGCCATCACTACGTCAATAGCGCGCGCTAGTTCTGTGTCTACATCGAGTTATACAAACAGGATTTTTAACCAATCAGCGCGCGTGCTTTCTTGGGACTGTTTTCTAATTCTCTTTATTATCCATTCCTCGCCTTTTAACTTGTCTGTTTTTGTTTCAGGTGTTCTGTGCAAACTGCATGCTCATCATGGCCAGTATCTTGCACCTTGGAAAGTCCGGATTACCCAAGAAGGTGTGTGCAGCCTTCCGCCCTGACCCTGTGCAAAAAAACAGGCGCTGTATTCAATGTTGCTGTTGTTTTTTGGCAGATTATTACGGATGATGATGTGGATCGCATCTCACTCTGTGTGCGTGTTGTGGCAGAGCGTGTCCCTCTCATGAAGAACATCTTCACTGTGGAGTGTCGCAATTCCTTGTCTTCCATGCTTGACGCCAGCAAGAGGGGAGAGGAGGAGAAAATGAACAAGGTAGATCTAATCTATGTTACCTTCACTCGTGAGCGTAAGCCGAATGTTGACAACTCTGAAGAAAAGATTGATTATTTTCAAGTTCAACGAGAGCTCACGAGCGGCGCTGAGAGTACGCGAAAGATTTTAAACTCATGTCAACTCGTGTTTGTTTGGCCCAGACTTTAAATTAGTGATTTTCCAGTACCTGCCATTTTTTGTGAAATGAGAAGGCATTTCGTTTTACAGTTGAAGTCAGTCTTTACTTGACTCTGAAGATGACTTCCGCTCAGTTTGTGGAAACGTCAGTCCTCGACAACAGTTCTTTTCAGAACTTCCCTCACCCGGAATATCACAAGACGAACTACTGACACTCCTGGAATCAAACCATTTACTATCCTTGTCATTTTCTTGACAGGCTGATATAGAGAAGGCGCTGGCAATCCAAGTGGATGATCCCATTCCGTTCATGCAGCTGTTGGCCAAGTCTGATTCAGGAATTACTGAGGTGAAAATAATCAAACTACGCTTTGAGTATTGTTTCCCTCTATTGGGTTTCTTTTGGTTTTGGCTACTTTTCTTTTGTGATCGGCTGTTATGAAAGACATTGTTCAAGAATTCATTTTGTGTTTTTGTTAATTTACAGGATCAGTTTGCGTTAGCTTTGTCTCAAGCGGTTGGTGCTGCTGGAAAGAAAGAAGACGAACTGGTTGGATCCAAACTCAACAAGGTACACAGGACCAAAAATTGAACTCGGATAACAATAACCCTTCAAGATGTTTTGTTGTTTCCTCCTCAAATACGTCACTTGTTTGCTGCCTGATCCTTCATCCTAAACCCCTGGGGCTTGTGTATAAACCCCTGGGGGTTTGTGTTTGTGTTCATGTCTTTTCTACTGTTTCCCAACCCCTTTTTACCTTCCCGGCTGCGACACTGGTGACGAACATGAAGGCCTTGACTGAAACATAGAAACTTACGGAAGCCGGTAATGAGAATTGAGACGCTGATTTGTGTGATATTTCACAGGTGGCGCAGCTCACTGGTTTCTCTGACCCAGTCTATGCTGAGGCGTATGTGAACGTGAATCAGTACGATATCGTGTTAGACTTGTTGATTGTCAACCAGACCTCAGATACCCTGCAGAACGTGACGCTGGAGCTGGCCACACTTGGTAAGACAGCTGATATTTTGACCTTTAGCATTAAGAAAGGGCAAGTCTACTGAATACTGTTGGTAGCTTGAATGTGGAGCAACTTCTGTCTCAGTAGGTAGCTGTTGTGGTTTGACACTTACCGCCCTAATTACATGGTTGAACGTTTCTACAATGAACCTGGTCTAACGTAGCTGTGGGTCAGATTAATGCTGTTAAAACCAGTAGTTTTGTGCTTATCAACTGATGTTGTAATAAAGTTAATTGCAGCGCAGCGCATCATAATTGTTACGAAATAAAGTAAGGCAGTCGGCAAACAAGCTCTGTTGTTGGCAAAAGAGTTTACCAGGAATGGCTCAATGGGAATAAACTTTGTAGCCGACCAAGGCCGGTAATATCATAAACTGGTGATTGTTACACCTTGTGAGCACTTTCACGCTTTTTCTTTATTTTATCTTGCTTATCTTAGGAGACCTTAAACTTGTTGAAAAGCCACAGCCTATTATGCTGGGACCAAATGACTTCTCTAACATCAAAGTGAGTATTCCTCTACAGCCCATAACTTCGGCGGACATGTGATTCTATAACTACAAGTATGTGTATTAAGCGACAGTTGTGCCCTAAACGACTGAACCAGCACTATTTTTTCGATACTTTCAGTCGTAATGCCTCTTCTCGGAAAAGATCCCTATGCTCAGCTTTGTTTTCTGGTTCTTGTGACATACTGAATGGTTTCTATTTTTATGTTCTCTGTTATCTTTCAGGCCAATGTGAAAGTGTCATCGACGGAAAATGGAATCATTTTCGGCAATATTGGTGAGTATAAAACATAAACAGAGTCCAATAAAGCAGACGTATCACTACTCACGATAACTTCGACAGTGCTAATCCTAGCAGTATGCAGGAGACCTGTCACATAAATGACCTTGCTTTCCATAAGTTCTCGTAGCTCATAGAGCTCTCGCCCGGTGTTCGGGAGGTCATGGGTTCGATTCTTGTCGCGGAATTGTTCTTCGTCCAACGCTCGTGTCTTGTTGATCAGATCACTTTTTACAGTCTGTCATTTTGTTTCCTCCACCACCTCAGTCCCTTCACCACATGTGACTGTTGTTACTATCGAAGGTCATCTGTTCTAATCTTGGAGACTCGTAACCCTTTGTCCGGACATAAGCGCCAGAGATATGAAAATTTGTGAGCATCACCTGTTATATCGAGTGAGTCCTCTATTTTTTTTCTGTTCCACAGTATATGACGTATCAGGCGGGTCAGGTGACCGCAATTGTGTTGTGTTGAATGACATCCATATCGACATCATGGATTACATTGTACCAGCCTCGTGCACTGATTCAGAGTTCAGGCAAATGTGGGCCGAGTTTGAGTGGGAAAACAAGGTATTTTAACCGAAATCACTAAACACCATTCAGTGTTAACAAATCAATGTGATTTTCAATAGTTATTCCTTTGGTTGTGTGAATCGGTTCGAAACAACTCGTGCAACATGCACAAGGTTACCCTTGTACAGAAGGTTTGGTTCTCTCCACACTACGCAGGAGGAATATGAAACCACAACAAGCAACGGTCACTTTAGATTTGTGTTTGAGGAAAACTCAGGCAAGGAAATCACGTGATTATCGTGACGTCATCGTTCTCAAAAAAAGCTTCGTTTTTAAATTTTTCCGTCCACAGAAACGCAAAACGGGCGTCTTCAAATTCCTGCCGTTTGAAGAGCGTTTTCGTAAAGCTCCCTTTTCGAGACGGATAAGTGTGGAAAGTAGGCTTAGCCGTAGCAATAGAGCTGCGTTTTTCAAGGTCCTAGCAAAAAACTGTTCAACACAACATTGACAATAACAACAGCAACGTTATAACAGCATTTAAAATACAAGATAATCGAGTCAGCATGCAACAAAGGTTATTCTTGTCGGTTCATTGCGTTATTTTCAGTGGTGTTTTTTCATCGTTGTTTTCTTGTGCTTTTTAGGTGACTGTAAACACCAATATCACCGACCTCCGTGAATACCTGGATCATTTAATTGCTTCTACAAACATGAAGTGTTTGACACCTGAAAAGGTTTGTAACCAGTTCAGTTTATCTGTTTGGCTTCTAGTTGAACCGATTCGCTGACTGGTGTGTTTTTCTTTTTATTTCAGGCTTTAGCCGGTGAGTGTGGTTTCATGGCAGCTAATCTGTACGCCCGCAGTATCTTTGGAGAGGATGCCTTGGCTAACGTGTCAATCGAGAAACCTAGTGACCAATCAGGACCCTCGGTCACTGGTCACGTGCGCATCCGTGCAAAGAGTCAGGTAATTGGTTTGTTCACATATCACTACCCCCATCCCGTGGTGATTATTTAAGTTCAGACGTCAGCAGGAGAAGATTAAAGTACGAATTTTGATTAAAAAAAAACATCAAACTGACGTAATATTCAGAACTTGATTTCTTGCGCTTCTGTGTTTTCTTAAATCAGCCGGCAGCGATTTAGGGCGACTGTATTCCCACGCCAGTGACCAGGTTCTTCATATACTGTAATTGTTTAGTATTGTTTTTAAATGCCAATTAAAACTTGCCTTATTTTAAGTGCGTGACAGTCACGTGATTAACCAGTGAGAAAATGTTCGGGTTGCAAATGAGTTGGCAATTTGCATGTTAAAAAGTGTGTTTCGCTGCGTAGTGTTCATTGTGCGTGTACCGTGAAAAGATCTTCTTTGAACTTAGTTCAATTTCCTACTTCCTGTCTATTCTATTAATTCAATCCAATTTTAATTTAAACTCACAAACATTAATTTTACAGTGTCTAGGGGAAGAAGTCTCGGGGAATTTCGTGAGCTTTCTAGTGACTTAATAATTATTTCGCCGTTTATGTTTGTTTTTATTTACAGGGAATGGCACTCAGTTTAGGGGACAAGATCAATCTATCGCAGAAGAAAGTCACTAAGTGAAGTGCAGTGAATAAAGTCGTAGAACCAACATAGACTAATTGCCAGTGCGCGTGCGCGTGAATGTTATACCTCAAGCATTTATTTCCAGTTGTTCTAGGTCTCTAGAGATTGAATTTGTAATTTGCTTTAAAATTAAAGAGATTGACCCGATGTTTGTTGCAAACATCGGGTCAAGGAACTAGTGGGATCATTTTGTTTTACACACAAAGGTATTCGCATTTTCACAGTAGAGAGTTATGTAGGAATAATATTGGATATGACTGATGGATAATAAAGTCAATCGAATGATTTTGTTGCCTTCATTGGTTTGCGTCAAGCAAACCTTGTCCCACGATACGATCTTACTACAGGCAAATTCTCTTAAAGGTAGCCTTTCGAATTAAGACATGTCGCAGTCTCGTTCCAAAACGATCTCTAACTCTATCTTTGCCTCGAAGAGATATCTTCGGCCTCAGGACTTTAACGCGCCGCCGATCAATGATTCGCCATTTAAGTCTGTGTTATTATCACACAGACTGCTTAAACCGGGAAACTAAAACAAAATCCCCAATGGCCACCTGAACTAGAATCTCGTGCTTTGCTGAGCAAAACGCTCGCTTACAAGTTTAGACCGTTGGATACTATGGGCCATCAGTTGCCTTCCGTTGAATGAAGTGGCCAGGAGTATCTCTATTTCCTAATGAGTGGAATGCTAGTCCAAATACACCTGAGCTAGCGAAGAGATGCACTGATTCACTGAAGTGTCTTGCCCAAGAATATACCGCTCGACTAAGCTTTAAGCCCATGCACCTCCCAGTTACAAAATCAGTTATGGCAGGAGTCCATTACCCGGAGCTTCCATCTTCCATGCTGACCCTTTGAGTCAACTGTGTTCCATATCTTTTTATTTTTGGAAGCACCTCCAATGGGGGTTTTCGCGGGTGTTTTTATAATAGCCAATCATAAGAGAGCTGTGGTCCTCTATTGTGATATGCCACATGCCACACGAAAGTATTTCAATATAATAACGGCAGAAAGCGAGGAAAGTTTACTAGTTTTTTTGGGATGTTACGCGACGTCAGTGAGTCTTCAAGGTGTCACAGCTCTAAAAATAGAAAAGATCAGTACGGGACAGGGTTGACTCAAGGGCACAATATGGCTAAGCAACTTTGGGTAGGAGAGGTTTTCTGTTCTTGCTTGCTTTATTTTGCTTCTTCATTCAGTCAGTCTTCGAAGCTCACCATATCCGTTTCTCTTGATGTTTCCTTCGCATTCGCTCTCCTCAATTTTTATTCTGCTCGCGCCCAAAAACGTCTACGTACGAATATACTAAATCTGTCATAACTGCTGTTTTGAATAGTCTTAATTTTACAACACGTACAGGAAGAGTAGGGGCTAATGAGCTGTTTTCATCAACTCTAAATGCAATCGAACGGATGTCTGTTAAGAAAATCAAGGGAAAGAGTATCCTTACAAAGCAACATTAAACTTTTAACAGTAATTTTGCGGTTTGTTGTAACAATCGACTAATTTTACCCCTAGTAACAATGGGGAACCCTTTCAGCGTGTAATTCTTTTATCTTATGCAAATCTTGTACACTCGCGGGTGCCCTTGCGATAAATTCAAAACAAGCAGCTTTTAAAAGTAAATATTAAACCGCAATGATAACAGCAACTTGCTCATCCAGCTGACAGACATATTTTCTTAAAAGTTTTCAAAGAAATGGCTTTATTAATTGTAAAAGAACAGAAGCTATCTTGATGTAATCATCATGGGCGAAGGAGATGTTTTGACAAGAAACGCATTTCATTGTTATTGACGTCCATTGACTGACTGCCACTAACTGAACTTGAAGCTTTTTGTTGGCTTGCCTTGAAATGAACGCAGAAGTTGGTTTCCTAGTTCTTATTTTGTATTTTTACCTCTTCATTGACTTGTACTCATCTTTTGGGAAACTGTTTCTTGCGAATGGAGAGGAACACGTAAAGAAGTCGTGGCAATTTAAGAGGTGCCTTTTGGAGCAGAAAAGAACAAAGAACTCAGCAAGTTTTACTACTGCTGGCACATGCACATTCGAGGACGACAAGCGAAAGACAGACCTTCCTGCCATTACATTTCATCGCGAAATGGCTCAATCACATGCCAGGGAGCACGGGCGGAGGGCCACCATACAGAAATCACGGTTGTGGGGCAGATGTTGAAACGGAACAGAATAGACTGATGTGAAGTATATATGAAATAATTCATATTTGTACTGCGGTTGTAGATCAAAGTGAAGAGCGATCATCGCAGTAAATTTTCCAATTTAAGCAATTGGAAAGAAGAAGCCTGAAAAAAAATAGGGCTTCAACGGGATCCCGTTGTCCACAATGCTGTCTCAATGAAATAGACCCAGTCTTGTACAGTGCAATATCCTTGCTATTGACAGGAAGGATTTTGGCAAACTCCTGCAAAAATTGCTAGTTAGTTGGACACGTACCCTCAAGTTTTGCCTGCATATTCTAAAATGCATTTCTACATTGAATATATTTCAGTTCACGATTCGTGTTATTAACAGAAGTCACCAGCATGCGCGGGGGGCCCCGCGGTGGACTGGGCTCGAGCTTCGGCTAAGGTATTTACGTTGTATAACTCTCACATTGCCTCCATCCACCCCTTGGAAATATGCATATGCATATAATAATTTCTCACAAACCGCTTGATGCAATTTCACGAAATTTGGCAAGAAAATGCCATAGAAAATAAATTAGTGGATTATTGAAAAAATCTGAAAATTAAACAGGAAAATTCTAAATAATCCAGTTCTCCTTATCCTACAGTGAAACCTACAGTGAAATGTTCCTGTTGAAGAGGAAAGTAAACGCTTCGTACTCGACCATGGTGGCTCTCACGGATTTATTATTGAAATTTAAGAGAAAAGTCGACCCTGACTAATGACTCGGATATTTGAATTAATCGAAGCACTTCTTCATGGTCTTTGAAATTAAATGCTTAAACAGTCAAGATGAAGATAAGAGGTGAGTCGACGTTAAATCTTTTCTAAATCACAGTTCTCTCACAAAAGTTTAGCAATGTCATGTTCGGATATTTCTTAGCAAGAAACCTGAGCTTAGTCAATATTGAATTTAAATAAATTTATTTTCGGACGCTAGGTTATGTCCGGGCGAAGGTTTGAAAGTCCCAGTAGCTGATATACGAAGCAATGCACTTCTCCTGAGCGATCATTGATCCTTGAGGATCTCACAAAAGCGACGCTGTTGATTCAAACTTTATTACTCTTTTTTTTTAATTATCTCACTGAATAGCTGTTTTCTTTCGTCATTTTCCCTTGTTATAACACAATTCAGGATCCGATATGCAGATACCACTGCCTAATAAATAAATCATTCCAAGGATAAACCAAAATGATTTGAAATATTCTTTCTAGACAAATCAAGAAGAACACTGATCACTGACCGTCTAGCTAATAAGTAGCGAATACTAAATAACACATTCAGTAAAATAGTGGACTCAAATATATTCAGTTACATTCCCCAAGTTATTTACAGTGTGTAGACATCTTTTTGCAAAAAAGCATATTTCAGTTCTGATCTTAGACTAATGGGAATAATGTTAAGTTAAAAAGGATAAAAACTCAATTAGATTGAAAATGATTTACGTCGAAATTTCAAGACGAACAGGTCAATAGGATTTCGTGTTATTTCTCGTTTTCAATTGCTTCAGAAAATATTTTAGTTTCGTAATAACAAAAGAAACCCACTCGGAAAATTTTTTGTCGAGCATTTTCGAGATGCAAGATAACTACTTGCAATTATATTTGTTATTAGAATCAGATTTTACAGGGCGTGTGGACTTAAATAATGTTGCAAACTCAATTCAGTTAATCAGTCTTACTTGCAAATTGAGGGGAAATTTATCCTTCTTAATCTAATGGGTGAAATATAATTTACAAAAACGTTTTCCCCTTAATAAACCGCAGAATTCTCAGGCTAGCGGGAGTTTATTCTTAACGAAAACCGGAGCTGAAGAAGAATTAAAATACAAAAGAAAATTTCATTTTGTTTGATTAGTGGGAAGAACAAAAGCCCTTGTAATTTCTCCATTCACAAAATATTTGTCGGCTTCAAAGTATCGAAACAAGAAAACATATGTTTTTTGATGACAGCTAATCCTTAAAAATCTTCCGGTCCATGCATTTCATTGGAAAAGACGTTAAGTTTCATTAAGCTGTGACATCAAAATATGAAATGTTTTCTTTGTAATTGGGAAGAGATACTCAAGATCTCTAACAGGCTTCGCCCACATATCCTGTTTTTGTATAGCCTGGGCACATTTCCATAAAACCCTTTAAAATCGCACTTGAGCGATTGAAATGGGTTGGCGAATTCCAGTTTAAATGAAACAAATTTTGCAAGGGGCACACGTCTTATGTTTTAACAATGTTCTGTCCTGATTTCAGCATTAAATAATCGTGCGATTAGACACATATCGAAGTGGGAAGCTTTTTATTTTCGCAAAAACTATCTTATACGTTTGGCGTATCTTGTTACCCGACCAGAGCAGGGTAATCTATGGATTATGTTCTCGGTTGATATGTCACTTACCGCGGCCTCAGCGAAACAGAATGCAATTATACTGACGTATTTGCAACACGCAAAATCAATGAGTGACACACTAGTTTATTGCACAGAATTTTACAGGCTTTTAAGACGGTATAAGTTTGTGGAAATTGACCGAGAAGTATCTTTTTGTGGCTGGCTGAATGTCTTAATGTAACGGTTGCCTAATTAAATGTGTTATGAGTGACATTCAGCTAAGACCCGCAGGTGATACTGACGGCTCCGGAAGAGTATAAAATAAAGCTCAATTTAACCAAAAACTACTAGTGTCAACGCGAGCGGAGAAATAGATAGTTTCAACGTTGAATTGATCCGAGGGAGTGAAATATTCAACACTCTACCAGCAGATTCTTACAAGAAATGGCCTTCAAGCAGCTCGCCCTACTTCTCACTCTCGCATCATTATGCTGTGAGTTGCAATTTCATTCAATCTTTGTTCACCCTTAGAATCCTAAAATAACGATACTATCTACCTCTTATAATGAAAAGATGGGGAAAACAACGTCGGGTGGCATTGACTCTAGGCATTTGTTTTCCTTTCTTTTCGATTAAGGAGGAAACTACAAAGAATCATGCCGTAGAAGAGCAGTTGTAAAAACTAAAAACTGAAAGAAAACGTAACCATCACTGACAATGCTAGTTCATGTTTACCCTTTGTTTTATGAAGCAACTGTAAGATTGCTTTTCCAATTTGATACTAACAGACTTCGATGCGCACCCATCCGCAGCTGTAGATTGCCAAAAAAAGGCTCTTAGGGATTTTATCTGAGACAGATTTTGATAGTGGATATCCCTCAATGCAAAATTCAAAACAAGTTTCTGAATTCGTGTAAACCTAGCTCTATCCAGGCCAAAAATTCACCGCCATGACTTTTTGAAATAGAAACGAAAAATTAGCGTCAGAAACGAATAAGGTCGGGAAGCGGGCCTTTACTTTCGACAGAGCAGGTTTTTTTCTGATAGCAAAGGCGTCAAATTGGATCATTTGAGCTCAAGAAATTAGTTCGCAAGATCATGATAGAACTTTTCATAATTGACAGAGAATTCAATCAAGGAAAGTAGTCGCAAACCAGTATTTGGATTGAGGGAAGGATATTTCATCACATTGCGAGTGTTGGAAGATACGTAGGAGTTGCACCGCCTACAATATTGTGGTAGATTATTATCAAATCAAAACATATATGGATCGTGGTTCTTGGGCTAATTTTCCCGTTCTATAACTAGGAACTTTGTTTCAGAGTTAACCCATTTGCATGACACAGACTGAGTCAGTTCAAGTCACTGCCCGGTCATTATTTGAATAATTCATTACTTCCAGAGCAGTTTCAGCGTTTCCCTTGCAAGTGAGACAAGAAACCAAAACCTTGATTGCATAGACTGTTAGTGGGAAAAACCTGTCTGAAAAATTAGACACACATTACCTGTATCAAGTTTCTTTTAAGGCATTTAAGCGATATTTACTTTACTCCTAGGAGGAAATCGAATTAATTTGATCACTACGCCATTGGAAGTTTTTCATCAAATAAAACTCGTTTTAAATTGGACTTGAATTTTGAAATAACTGATCCTAATATCACAACTCAAGAGAGGTGTTTTCAGTTCAAGAAATGCACAAACTGTACAAGTGATTCTTGGAAGAATATTTTTTTTTCGGCAGACAAGAAAACTCTGGTAAGCTACTTAAAAAAGCGGAATACTTTGTTTTGTGATAAACTTAAGACTGATTAACACATCTAAAAAATCAGTGTAAAAAAAGAATAATAACTGCCTCCTTCTAAATAAACATCCAATGTACCCGAAACGAACACTAGGTAATTTCAAGAGATTTCCTAGTTTTCATAGTTTGCCTAATCTACATATGGACTCTATGTTCTCTAAGGTATTTGTACTGCAAAATTCAAAACAAGCATTGTGCTGTCGAGAGTTGGCCCCAGGAAAAAATGGGGAACCACACGAAGAATCCATAAACAGATGAAATTAGATTTTTTTAACGTACGTCCCTTTCGTCCCACACCTTCTTTCTGGAAAGCTTCCAGAATGGCTCAAGGCTATATAACCAGATAAACCTTCGATTATCACATGCAGTATTTTTTAAAATTACTCTGGCAAAATTTGGCGTCGACTGTGTCATGTCATGTTGACAAAGGATATACTTAAAAGACAAAAGATTTTAAGGATGTCACTGTCTGGTTTGACAAGTCACGTCACTTTCTCCACTTTGTTGTGTATTTTCTTAATTAAATGATTATCTTTCCTTATTGTTAGTGGCAGTTCCTGTCTCGGAGGATCAACCAATGCGAAAACGAGATGGTAAGTTGCGTCGTCACGGTTTCGTCTTTTAGTTATACGTGAGTGCGCGACAACGAACGCCTTGCAAAAGTCTTTTTCGTTACCCAGTCTTACGTTTTGGTCGTTCCAGTTCCAGCCCCTTCCCCCCTCCCCCACCCCCACCATCCTGCGGTTTTTATTCTGCTCGAATTCTGGATCATCTCAAGAGGAAATGAAAGGTCTGTGAACAATCCCATTTAAAAAATCTCTACCAGAAACGTTAACTATTGATCCCCTGCTTCGGGAAAACTTTTTCCATTTAACCTCATTAGTGTAAATTTAAGATAAAAACTCACCGTTTAATTTCAGTTGGCGCATGTGATCATGATGTGATTAAAAAGATGGCTCCCTTTGGTGTAGATACATCGAAGTTAGAATGCTTCACACGACAACGAGGTAAAACCAGCATAATTTCTCGCATTTTCACATTTGACATACTTATTTTTAAACTGAAGTTCGCTACGCACTTTTTCATCCCCAGTCCGCCGCTCTTGCTGTGTGGCCGAGTGCGTCTGGATGGCAATGGAGTTAGGAGTTGAACCGAGTTCTCTAATGTGTCCCACATGAAGAGAAGGAACAAACACTGAACACCTTACCGGACACGTGACTGTTAATCCGTTACTTACTCTGAATGCTGCCCTTATATTTACCTGTTGCTGTTTGTTGTAGTTCTCAGTTTTTCTTCAAGTCAGTGGACTAAAAAAAACCATGAATAATACTGACAAGCCTTCAAATCCTCGCTAAAATGCGCTCTTTGGAGTGCAAAACATTTCGTAATTAATAGGCCCGATTCGGACATATCGTACAAAATCACACATGCTGCGACGCAAGTTGCACAGTGGGACTTCAAAACAAAGGTTAGTCAAGGTGGCCCGGTACGAGTTGCTTTGTTTTGGAAGTCCCACTGTGCAATAGACCATTTTACAGTTGTCGGCTTAGTGACCTGGTCTCTGAATTGGAGCGAGGCTGGATTTGACCTTGATACAGACCTCACTGCTTTTATTGTGCAAATCAAGTTGTTCATATGCTAACTAGTTTGCACTTACATGAGAAAAACTGAGAGGTCTGTATCAAAGCAAGGTCATCTCCAGCCTCGCTTGCACTCATGGCCAGGTAACTAAGCACACAACTGTAAAATGGGCTATTTGGGTGACCTGATCGTTCAAAGGGCCTATTTAGTAGACACACTTGTGTTCTGACTTTTGCAACAAAAAAGACATCGTTCTTCTTTTCAATCACAAATGGTTATAGTCTTTATTGTTGATGGTAAAGTTTAACGCATCTTATGAAGAGAACATTTCGTTCAAAGGAGATTTTATTTTCGTCGTCAAAATAATAAGCAGTGTTTTGCATTTTCGTGGTGCATAGTCTCACGGTTAAGCTCAAAGGCATACAGAAAAAAAAGGCACTAAAAGTTACCACGTTTATTTCTGGGGCAGTTTAAGTGGCTGTCGGGCAGAACATTGACTCAAAGTTTCTTCCGCAGATTCCAACCCCACCATTTCGGCCGGAAACCGCCCGTTTAATGGGAATGGATGAAGCTAGAATGACTCATGGTCTTAAACCATTATATCACGTGAAAAGGGACCTGATCGACATGACACGAGCGTGGGACAAAGAAAAACTCTAAGTCTCTGACAGGAATCGAACCTATGACCTCCCGAACACAGAGGAGCGCTCTATCCACTAAGCTACCAGAACTCATGGAAAGCAATGCCATTTAACTTGTCTCGCGCGTGTTAGCACACTTTTCACATTTCCTTACCACGCTTAAAATTTACCACCTTTATTCAGTTATCACAATCTGTCGTGTTGAACCATTCTACGTTAATGAGAAAATAAAATTCAATACTACCAGCTAAAACATTCTCCTGCCACGAAAATACGCTCAGACGGGACGCAAGGAAACGTAGAATTGTGGTTAATATGCCTTGGTAATCAATACTAGACATTGTAAATTCTCAAGAATTTCAGTTCCTGGGATTAAAATCCCAAAGATTTTCTTAGCGTTGTTGTCGAAAATAGCTCGAAAAATTGAACTCGTCAGCCTGTCGTCACGAGTTCACGTCATCAACGTTGTTGAAGACAGCAGTGGCGTCAGTGGTGGGCCGCGGGCTCGGCGTTCTGGAGTACTGACTAGTTACACCAGAACACATGAGTGTTACCGGCTACTCGTGATCCTTCGTGACATTTCAGCTGAGTCATGGAAACCGCGTCGAGAATCTTTCTTTGGTCACCATTTTATATTCAGCGCCGTGTTTAGCTTTTCAACCTCGTGGTATTTTGTGTGAAGCATCTCTTTAGCCTGGTGGGCGCAACAAAACGAAATCCAAGATAACTTGAAGGCAACAATAAGCAACTCGTAACATTTTAATCCAAAATAGATTTTAAAAGATGTTCTAGCCCTAGGAACGATGAGGTAACACAGGGATCTATTTCCTGTGGTAGAAAGATACATATCGCTGGCGAGTCTTGGCGATCGCTGGTGCGCGTCTCCTAACGACGGCTGAGGTCCGGGAGGTCCCGGGAAGCGATCGATCGGATGGCGGGCATTCATATGGAAATTTCGCAAGTAATAGTTTTAAATCTAAGAAATATCTTTTGAAAAAGTGCTCTAACAACACAAAACAAAAACGCACACTGTATTTATGAGTGACTTATTATAATTGTTTAGCTGCTGTTGGAGTTATCTGTCTTCTTACCTTTTCAGAAGATTCACCTTCAAGCCACTCTCTAACAAATAAACAACATTTAAACATTAAAAATGTCTCGAACTTAGAGAGCGATTTGAGAAAGTCCGTCAGCGACTTACAGATTGTAAAAGGGATAACTACTAATTTGGTTCAATCACATTCAAAAATTCAACACAGCACAACGTCAGTTGATAATACTCACTTGTATAACTTCACAATCGCTGGATTTTCACTTGGCTTTCGTGATCTAAGCAAACAGTAACCGAGCAAGTAAGACATCACAACCAGAAACGAATAAACCAGCAAACAATCAGTAAAATTTCTATTCTACAAACTATTTCTGGTAATTGTAACAACGCAATTTTTTCTGATTGAGTTGTGATATAACCTGAGCGAGTTGTACAGTTCATCTAGTCGACTTATTAGCTCCTTTGAAGTTTCCCCTTCACCAGGTCTTATCTGACCACCTCCGTTGAGACATCCTGGAGAGAGAAAACGAACGCACAATCGTTGTTAAGTTCAAGGCCAGGGAGAGTTCTTCATGAGGTTTTCAGTAACCTTTAAAGCATTTAACCACACCAAAAGCACCTGAAAGTCTGAACTCAAGTAGAAGTCAATTTAACGAGCTTTTCATGCAAAATAAATTCCAATGAAGCTAGGTAGTAACTGAATTAAGGAAGAAGTGAAAAATTAAAAACACCGAGAAGAAGATATATCTGAGATCTCACCTGACGGGCAGGCCATGACTTCAACAAAATGATATGGAGACTTGCCACGCTTGATTTTCTGAACCAGGTTCTACAAACAAACACAAGAAGTTGTGTGGATTAATTTTTCGCTTTTTTTGCCGGCAGCAATAAACTTTATAAAAGCAGAAAGGGTGAACAAAGGCAGAGCTTCAGTAAGGAGAGAAACCGTACAAGATTCCAGAACCTTACTCTCCACGTCTGCTATGTTTGTCCTCTTTGTAAAACTCTCAAATTATTCTGCAGAGTAACGCAAGATTAGCTGTAATGTCACTGGGAAAAACCGATCTTTTTTAAGATCTTAAGGTTGATCATATTAGAGGATTAACCAAATGAACTTCCCGAACACAAACCTGGATATTTCTAAAACCATAAGCTGCTGCGAATTTAAGAACTTCTTTTCCGTCCACCTAAAGGAAAAGACCATTTGTTAAAATAAGTGCATGTAGTGGTAAACAAGGAAACACATAGCATAAAGAATTTTCTCAAACCCAACAACAAATACACTTGAATATTACCAATCATCTAAAAAACCACTATATTTTTCCCTTCCTCCTTCTTTCCTTCCTTTCGTCTTTCCTTCCTTCCTTCCCGCTTTGGAGCTTGAAGAAATCACCCACTACAAAGCTAGTTTACGCAATTCAACAGGTGTCAATCAAATCGTTTTTACTCTGCCATACTGACATGCGTGTATGAGGTGTTTCAGAAAGAGTGATACAAATACGACTGAGGAACTACACGAGCATCATGGCAGAACACAAAGTGGTGCATTACCTGTAACGTAACTTCTTTGAAGTCTTTGTTTCTGAGCGTCTTGTAAGTTATGTTGTCTACATTCTGGTCAAATAACTAAGACAAAAGACAAACAAGTATGAGACTAGAAATATATTTCGACCGCCGAAAAAACATCCATTCGCGCAAGGCGCTGAGCAAAAAAAACCACTTGGTTCCACGAGCACTTTCTGGATGAAAAAATGCTAAAACTAGTTTTAAACGATTGTTTTCTTACTTTGCAAACAAAACGACCTAGGCGGGGAACAAAACTGTAAAGAACGCACCATTTGGCATTAACAGTGAGGGAAATACACGTTTGCGGGATCCATAAACTACATTTAACTAATACGACAGAGGAGTTACACACAAAATATTTTACTGGCAGACAAAAAGACGATGTTAGATTACGTTTAATGCGAAGGCATTTATTCATGTTATTAACCTCAGACTTTGTAAGTGAATTTGATTGAAAAGTTGCACAACAGAACGTCTACTTCAGTCATGACTCTACAAACAGTATGTCACTTGCCTCTTTAGCCGCTGATGTAAAGATATGTTCCAGATAGCCACCCTGAAATACAAAAAGTACTTGTAAACAACTCGCCTTTTGATTTCGCTCATAGCTTCAGTGTCTTCAGCTTCAATCAAAAACATCATATGATGACTGCTTTTGACGGTCATAAAACTGGGTTTCTCTTATGAAAAAGGCTCTAAAAATATCTTGGTTAAAACATTAATCAACAGCACTTAAAAAATAATTCATACCGAGCCACCTCCAGAATGACTGACAAGTTCAGCTCCATCAACACTAGAGAACCTAAAGTAAGCCAGAAAAGACCAGAACATGAATGGAGTACTTAATTATAACACAAAAATATTGATTGAGCTGAAGGAAAATCAACTCACAACTGATCCAGGTCTGCATTCTCAAGCTCGCTGAACGCCACACCTTTTTCGTCAAACATCTTTTCCAGTTCAACTGTGCGTGAGAGACAACCAAGAATATTACACGATGGAAAGCGACGTTTCCTTCGAATAAACCGACAAGAAGAATCGATGATTTCTTTCCTCCCCCTGGTGCGCGCGCTAAAGAGGTTCTCTTTATGACGTCAAGTTTCTTCACTTCATTCTTCGTGGCGAAATTTGCTTATCCGCGTCGCATTGACAGAAGGTAACAATTTGTTACAAGAGATGAAAACCTTTTGGATTCGCGTGTTTTTGATCGTAACTTTGTTAGGAGCTACGTCTGGTTCAGGAAATACCAATAAAGAAGGTATGTTTTGCCAGTCACTTTAAAATAATTGCCGCTACTCTAAAGAAACGAAGCAAATTAACGAGAGCACAAAACTCCATATTTTGGAAACTGTTGCTAGTCCTTGAGTGTGGTGCAATGAAGTGTCTACAGGCATTCTTATTTACAGCCCTTGTCTATGACTTATGTTCTCATTTGCAGTCCTTTTCTAGGAAAGCACATGCTTTTATTGATCGAGTTTTTTCCTCTAGATTACTGGTCAACCTGGACATGGCAGAACACGTTTGACTTTATGATCATTTTATGGATGCTTAATTACTACGCTATCGCTTTGTACCTCTCTTTTCAATACACAAGTAAAACAATAAGACCAACGAGGTAAGGATATCCCAGCTGTTATGTCAGTTACAAAAAGCTTAATTAAACGGACAAGCCGGCATTTTTAGGAGATGATTGAGCAGCTGGAGATCCGCCACATATCAGCAGCCATTATTTCGTACCCTTGCTTGGGCACACAATCCGAAGCTACTGAAACATCACGAGACGCACTTACTGAGAAAACCGCGCCAACCTGAAACATGTTTAAATTAATTTTGTCCAGAATCCGGGTTTGAATCGCAATAGTCTCCTTATTCTAAGGCAATCGAACTCTAAGATTCATCACCGTGACGAAATTCGCAATATGAGGACTTGTCCACTGTGCCGATATCCTACGATATTAAGTCACTGGTCTGATATGACCCGAGTTTTGCCAAATTTGGGTGAGGTAAATACCGCACGTTTCGGCGGCACATGACGCTCGTTTGGTTTTACCATTGTATTTTAGCCCGATTGCGTCTTGCCAAAATACGAACCATTGCTCCACCAAGCCCATCTGATGTGCTGCCCAGGCGTGCAAAAAGGTTCCATTAGGTATTAACCGCAACTAAATCAAAATCGATCCATATCATTTCGATGGCAGTAGTAGAAAGATTCATAGAGAAATTCATTTTGAAGAAAACGTTCACTATACCTTAACAATAGAAAAATTACCAATGCCTTTGTACTAGTAGCCCTTGTATTAACATTTTTTGGTGTTACTTTACTTTTCTTCAGATTGCAGCGCGACATTAAACGTAAGTGGTTCCACCAACGTGAACTTAAGCATCAACGAACAGCTCAGCCGAAACCATGGCAACGGAAACCGAAAAAGAAACAAAGAAAGAAGCAAGGCGAATGGTGATAATAACGAAAGATATCCACAAATAACTGCTCAAAACATTGAGATTTATACATCCGTTTTGATTTTGAAACCATGTGCTCCAACATAGCCAGAGTTTGAAATAAAACTCTTCTTCTTATAAGGTTTGACTTTTTATCGAGGTCTGAAGACGATTTCCCACATTAAATCACCACACAGCCGTGAAACAGTTAATTATACGCCACAAAATACTAAATTTTGATTGGTCAAGAGTATAAATCACAGAAAAGCAACGTATTGGCTTTCGAATTATCAGAACATGGCGACCAATTTTATTGGCCGCCGGTAGACTGAACAGTTTGCGTTTCAGTTTCCAAAGAAATTCACGTTTCTGTTCGTTGGCTAAAAACTCGCGCCACTTTGTCATCCAATCAGATTGAAGTAAAACAAAAAATCGGGACTAACTCACACACGTTTCCACGCGCTTCGCTTCAGCTTCATGCATTTGCTGTGAGTTTTGATTGGTTAACTAGATTGTCTGTGTCTTTTGTGATTGGCTATACTGATCACTTTGGTTTTCGTATTAGACGCTCGTATAAAACCGTTTGAAATCTCCTGACATGTCGTGACTCACTCTGGGGTCTTGTTACACAGGACTTAACATTTGCTACTGTGACCTCTCCCACAGACCCTGAATTACCTTTCCTAATGCTGTATTGGCACTTCTTACCCTCTTTCGTAGTTTGTTTTTCAATCTTTTCTCAAGTGACAATCCCACCAATCACTTTTACGTGGGACTCTACCCAAATATACCCACATAAAAGTGATGGGGGGGGGGGGGGATTTTCCTGCCTTGTAGGGGTTAACTTTTGTGGTTTGCTTTTCCTTGGTGTTCTTAAATCTAAAAACAACCACGGCGTCCTAAGTCGTTTAGCGCGTTACGCTGCAAAAACCTCAGTTGCGACAACAAATCAAAAAGAATTTCTTGCCCATGAACCAAAACAAGTTCGTAGCACATCAGATGGATTCCTTTCAAAATACTTGATAATCATCACATCAAATATACAAAAGAGTCCTACAGCGAAGCCACAACGTCAGCAAGAAAGAAAAAGTTTAGTGATTATGTTGTTTGAAGAATCTGCTGTATACTGGAATTGTTTACTTTTCATAAACGAAATTATAAGAGAGATAGAATAAAGGAGCATACTTGTAGATATAACACAGTCCACATCTCTTGTGCGATATATGTCGTTATAGAAATCTTCTCTGGAGGCTTCAAGCTTCTTATCGTAACATGGCATAATGGTCACATGGTAAATATCATCTGGTCTGTTGAGATAATACTGCAGTTAAGTCACATAGTCATGGGGGAGACTACAACAACAAAAGAAAACGTGGAAAATTTCAAACTTACGTTGAGTTCAATATGTGTAAAATACATGTATTTCATATTACTGATTTTACCTTTTCCCTAGTGATGTCCCAAAGTAGTTCTTCACTAAAGAGCCCATGATTTGCTGGGGAGATTTTGTTGTGCTTAAATGAAAAACGACATGAGAACTGATCAGATAACTGACAAGCTCCATTGAAACACACAAGGATCCAGTCATAAAACAACACAAGAGCCTTGGATCTGTTACCAAACCAGGGGAACAAATTGGAGTATGGTAGAAATTAATATCTGATTTTTTTGTGAGGGGAGGGTAGGGGAAAATGTTTGAAGGTCTGTGAATAGTGGGTGAAGCTGGTGTGAATTTGCACGAGTGTTTTGTCAGCTGTACTGACCGCTACAATGGACAATTTACCTTAATCAACTTCTGGTTGATGACTTGCCTGTCGACATAGCCTAACAGCTTCTTTAGATACTAATACCTTTGTTATCAATAAAAATCGGAGACTATTGAGGGGAGGGGCGGCTGCACACAGGCTACAACCCAGCCCTGCCAGATTGAAATGACTGCCCATGCATTTTGGCCTACTGAATTCCTTGTAGTAGTGCAAGAAAGAAAAGAGTGATACCAGGGCATCTTTACCTGATGTATGGTAAAATGTAGCTACCATGAGTCTTTTCAGCATAACATACCCAACCTAACAATGCAACAAACAAACAAATTTTAAAAAGACGATAAAAATGATCCTCAGCTCAGGTTGTTCAAACATTGGATCAGTGGGAGGGAGAAATATAAATTAACTGAAAGAACACATGGGTGCCCATCAGTAATTTTCTAAGGAACCCTTAAAGGGTCCAAAATCTTGCTTTGTGGGCATGGCCCCAATTCATTTCCACCCCTAAGAGGTACCATTTCTAAACCAAAAATTATCTGATGCTATGACCATTTGTTGAAAATAGTGGTAAATTCTTTCATTGATGAGTCATGAATGAGACAAATAAAACTCAGATGACTGGTAAATAGTATCTGTCTCATTTCCTGTAGCCTGCGTAGCAAGCGTTTCCGTGGAGTTTGGGAGCATAAAAAGACTGAGGAATGGGATTTTCGGTATTTTGCCTGCGCGGAAAATGGGGCCAGAGCCGAAAAAAGAAAGACTCCTTCCTTCTTTCCTTCCTTCCCCTCCCCTCCCCCCTCTTTCACTCGCTCCATTCATCGCCCTGTAATCCTTTGCTCCCGAACCGCACAGAAACGCTTGCTACGCAGGCTATATTTCCTGGCTCATTATACCCTAGAAAGGTACTGCAGTATAGCTGTAGCTCTAGTGGTGGTAATTCTATTCTTACTCATAAGAGGTGCCACAACACAAATTCTAACCCCTAAAACTAATGACAAGCAACACATGTGATGACTTTTATGCAGAAGCCCCACCCCCAGGCAATGGATCTCATTATCCAGCAGATAAATCAGCTTCTAGTGGATACCCCTGGAGGAAATCTTTTCTAGACGATCTTTAAGGACCTTCATGAGGATCTTAAACAAAGATCCTCACCAATTCTTACCAATCCTAAAAACTGTCTTGACCAAGATTCTTGATGACCTTCATAGATCTTCAAAAATTTTGCTTGACCAAGTCCTTGCCAAGATCTTTGAAGATCTTGGAGAATTCTTGTAAAGATCTTCACAATAATATTTTAGGATCCTGCAAAATCTTTCAAAAATCTTTTAAAAACCCTTGAAAGATATTTATCCTTGAGGAACTTTAGTAAGTCTCAAAACCAGCTGTGATTTCCCATGGACAGCAATATATCTGACAGATACAACTGTAGCTCTACTCATCAGTGGAAAGGCCTAATCTGACACTTTCCAAGACTACCACACTAACCAATAGAATTCTCACCTGGACAAGCAGATGCCAACATAGGGATGGCCTCTTTCTCCCCTGATTGTTGACTCTTCAATCTCCAAAAAAATTCTCTCTGACTGCCAAAGAAAAACCAAATTTCACTGCTGCAGTAACATAATTAATACAGAAAGGGACACCTTTCCACCCTTGTACTTAGAGTCCTCAATCCCTTTTCTGATTAGAAGTCCAAACATTTCAGAATCTGCATGCTTTGCTGACAAACCCATGGCTCAATCTATTTGCCAGTGTTTAAACTTCATCTCTGACCTTTGTTGTTTTGAAACTGATCAAAATCAAGCCTTTAACAGAACTCTTGCGAGTCGCTTATTGTGTCAAGTTTGTGCAGTGAGAAGTGAAGACTTGAGGAACAAGATTTCACTTTTTCAAGTGCCAAATTCACTGTACATGTAGCAATAAGTAAGTAACATGCCGAAAAATAGACATACCAGCCAAGTGTTACTATTCATACAAAACACCAAGATGTTGCCAATTCTAATAATTTTTTTGGAAACATTTAATATTCTAGCATGTACCTACCTCTCTACAAGACTAAAATCTCTAGAAAAGGTAGTGTCAAAAACATGGTGAACTCCTGAAATTCAGATCAAAACAATGATTGTATTCACTATTCAGTTAACATACTGGTTTAGATTTTTCCTTTCAATAAACATTACTTAAATTGCTTAGAAACAATTTTACAAGTCCAGATTTACTAATTTACATCTATGCTTTTCTAGTAGGAGATCTTGCTATGCTAAATATCCAGTATTACAATTTACATTTGTTATCAAATTAATATTTCTCCAAATGGTTATCTCAATTACACATGTTTACGGCATGAAATGGAGGAGGAGGTAATTTGGAAATGGTCTTTAGCCCAACCAATGACTGGTCAATACACTCAAATGAATATGATAAATTGAATATAACAATATAATAACTATTTCATTAACCTTAGATTTACAATGCTTTTTTCCCTTGTCAGGAAGTACATCCACTGAAGCATTGTGTTATTTTCTTACCTAAATCTTTAAAAAATCTTGTCAATTTTTTAGCTGTCTGAAAACAAAAATGCAAAGGAAATCAAACCAAGGTTTGGATCTCTCACTCTCTGATGCAGTGAGGCCATAACTGGCCATGGTACGTGTAAAGCTTCTTACTTTAGTGCAGAGAAATTTCTAGCAAATGTTTCAGCCACAACTACTGACTCACTTCTGTAACATCTAATCTGAACTTTGCTGCAACTGAAGCTCGTGACTGTGGGGATACTGAGACTACAATCACTTTCTGCCCATCAGATTTTCCTTCCTAGAAAATGAAATGAGGATAATTAAAAATAACTGACACATCACACACTCAAAACTATCAGTAACATCAAGAGAGCGGCAAAGAAGAATTCACAGTCCTGTGTCATAAACAAGCTTTAATAACAATAACAATAACAATAATAATAATAATAATAATAGTAATAACGATAGCGATAGCATCAAATGGCTTTTTTCGTGCAAAGAGGAGCAAGGCAGGGCAAAGGCGGGGCAAAAGGCCGGCTTTCGTGTTATGTTCAAATATTTTGAAACAAAAAAGGCTTTTCGTTATTATATAAAACAAATAGCTTGCATGTTACCACGCGTCTGATTCAGTAATAGATCACAGAAGACGTCAAAATCTGGTAAGAACATCAGTGACACACTCGGCTACGCCTCGTGTGCCACTTTTTTGTTCTTACCACATTTTGACGTCATCTGTGATCTATTACTGAACAGACACACGGCAACGTGGAATCTATTTGTTAATTAATGCTCTTTGCTGTCATGATAAACAAGCTGCTCAGGAACTGGCATATGCATACGAAATTTGTGTCACATAAACTGTTAACAATTGATTTAATCATACACCCTAGTTTTTCTAGTTATTAATTTTTTTAATACATTAATTCACTTTCGTAGGTTTTTAATATCATGTATTGATCACTGAAAAGCCCCTCAGGGGAGTGTTCAATAAAGTCTCAGTCTCTCAGTCCCTCAGTACCACATTTTTCTCTTGGTTACTTTTTGTGTTATTAATGTAAGGAATTTGCCCTCACCGTGCAACACACATTTAATTAATATATAAGCTCTCTGGTACCCTTATAACTGGGAATCAACAGTGGAACATGACTCTTACAAAACTGTAGTCAAATGTGACTCTTGGTATGTTGGAAAGGGTTGTGCCTCAATGGGCCTTGCTTAAAAGGAGAGTGGAACATTTTCTTTTACTACTGGTTGAGAAAAGCCAGATTGATAGCCAGCCACAAAGAAATAGCCCATACCTTGGCAAGTTTGTGATTGTTTTCTATAACCTTGTACAATTCATCCTGACTCTGTTGTGTTATCAGCACACTTTCTGCTGATGTTATACAACCACTGAAAACAAAGTTGAGTTCATTATATCCTATCCTCTGTAGTTTATTCTTAACAAGAAAAAATAAAGGAATACACTCTTCTGAAAAAGCTGTCAGATTATTGATGTCTTCAGGAAAAGAAATTCTACAGAAGTTTTGGATTTTGCAGTGGATTGCCTGGTGGAAAAGATTGCAAAGAGACTAACTCACAAGATGCTAAAACGATCAGCAAGAGGCTGCAAATGACCTTTGAAACATTAGGAGATAACTTGACCCAGGAGAAACTTGACACTGCCCTAAGATATGGCTGCAAACAAACAAGGGGCATGTTCCTAATTATGTGCTTTTGACAAGGTCAAAACCACCACAATTCCTTCTGGAACATGCTATGAGATATATATACATGGTAAGGAGAAGTTAGGCAGTCACAGCAAGTCCTCTGCCATGATGTTCAAATTATTGGAATTCCATACCTACAAGCCAGGCAGTCATTTAGTGTTATCTGTGCTCTTTGAAGTTTGGTCCTCTCTCCACCCTTGAAGAATATTATAACAGGTCTTCTGATTAACAATAGAAATAATACCCCTTGATAAAAAAATAATCTAGTTCATAAAACGAAAATTAGTCCCCGACCTTTCACAAACGGTACAAGCATTTTTCGAGGGTGTCTTCATGGGTGAACAAGCTTAAAAATAGTACATAAAAATTGGGATACGTAGGTCAAGAAATATTTAAACCAAGTCATCATCTGTGTATAGTAGACTTTCTCTGTAATTCTCTTCAGTGGGGCACATGTATAGAGTGAAAACCATTATATATTATTGACTTAATTTTTCACCACAATAGGCCTTATCATGGTTTTTAACGCCATCTTGATGAGTTGGCAAAGCAGTCAGAAACTACAGTGTTTGTATGGAAAGTTCAATTTTGGAAAATGTTATTTGCCATCGGATTCCCACACAAACACTACAATTTCTGACTGTTTTGCCTACTCGTCAAGATGGCGTTGAAAACCGTGATGAGGTCTATATGACTTCAAATTAATTTCTATATGTTCCTTTTCAAGAAGCAAATTTGAGACTCTCAAGACCTTGCATTGAAAGAATATTTAACTTGTGATAATTTTATTTCCATTACACAGAGAGTTATGTGAGGTTATGATTTGCAGAGACTATACTACATTATTTTAAAAATCCTTCAATCAGTGGTGTTCTTTGAAATCAAAACCTGTCATCTAATTATTCACGTTTACCTCAGACAGCTGAACATAACTTCCATCGTCTTCAATCTTAATTTTTGCCAACTGCCGGGGATTAAAGAAAATAAGAATAAAATTTTCACTAGAGCAACAACTATGCAAGCTCACTTCTCACTCGATGCATGATTGACTAACCTGCCCTGGCTTTTTCTCCACCTTCACTGGCTTGATGCATTCCTGTCATTAAATCAATATTTCAGTTAGTTTAAATAACATACGTTTTGAACTTTAAGCATGGCACTTACCTGCGAAGGAGTGATAAAATCATCTAAATCTGTCAGCTGGAGAACTCCGCTAAAACCGGCCGCCATTTTGTTTTTGTTTGTGTTATACCGCTTGCCGATATCGCGGGCTCTCACACAGACCCTCTATCTCTCCCCAACCCCTAAGTGCTTCATGTATCCCTTCTAGTCAAGAGAAAATGAGGCGAGAGAACATATCCCCGTGCCCTATGATAATCTTTTTTAATCTATTTTAAGCTTCGCGTCACGTTGTCAAAGTTATTTTTACTCTAGGCCCCCGATCACGCAAGCAATGGCCAACGGTCATCAGGTTGTGTCTATCCAAATAAGAAATTGAAAATTTCGCGGGCTAAGAGAAAAAAAAACTCAGTTTGATCAGTTGAACTTCCGCACTGTTAGCATTGGAAATCATTTTCAGAGCTGGGCAGGAAAATTATACGTGCTTCTCCCAAGCCGTAAAACAGAAGTCGTGTCATTCCCCAGCATGAATAATGAATGATTAACACAAAGTGCCAAGACTCGAATTTCTAACTGCTTGAAAGTCGTTTTTTCGGAAAGTGCCGAAAGGATTGAAGCGAAAAGGATCTCTTTCGAAAGGTATTTTAAAGCGCACTACAGCTAAAATATTTGTTTCGCGTTTGTTAGAACTTTCAATCCAAAAAAAAATGGTGCAAATCTTTGTTTATTTAATATCGGAAGTGCTGTGTAATATTTACTGCTGACTAGAATTGCATTCAAATAAACACGCACGAAACTTGTTTCTCGAAAAGTACTGAACGGATTAAATCGAAAAACATCTCTTTGGAAAGGTTATTCAAAGCGCAGGACAGCACAATACTTGTTTCCCGTTTGTTAGAACTTTCGGTCCAAAAATCTCGGTGTAAATGTTTGCATATTTAATTTCGAAATTGCTTTGTAATAAGAAACAGAGTTTCAGGGAGGTCCACGCCGAAAAAAGTGCTTCTCTGGAATGAACTAAAACATCGTTTGGATCAGTAGAGACCCTGAGAGAGACCTATCTGGAAAGCCTTTTGAAACTGCTGGTCAGAAAAATTATTTTCTATGTGTTTATCGTGATTTTTAAGTCGGAAATTAGTCTTGTCATTTCTCTGCATGACTGGTTCACATTAGGCGCTCTAGCTGCTGACAAGAATTGCATTCATAACACACTCGAAAGTCGTTTCTCGAAAAGTACTGAACAGCCTAAACAGAAAAAGATCTCTTTGGAAAGCTCTTTCAAAGCGCCAGACAGTTAGAATTATTCTTCCTCTCACCTTACGAAAGGCGCTTCAACAATCTCGACGAAAAGTTTTTTGCGTAACTGATTAACTGTTAAAATTAAATTGGCCAATCAGGTGTCTTTCCTAAAATAGCCTCGCAGCTTGACCACGCGCTAAAATCAGATATAAAAAGATTATCATGGGAAGAGGGCCATGTATGGGGGATGTGTTCTCTTGGAACATAGTCTCTTCTTCTAGTCCAGTCCCTGAACTCTCCTTTCTTCCCGCCCCACATAGGGGCTGAACCCGGGCGAGCGAAAGAAGAGTCTAGTAATTTTTGATTGGTTCGTTCTGAGCATGCGCATGCGAGTTATCCTGGACTCTTCTTTCGCTCATCCAGGTTCAGCCCCTATATGAGGTGGGAAGAAAGGAGAGTTCAGGGACTGGACTAGTATCCCTTCCAGACATTATAGTGTATCTAAAATACACAAAAATAGGGATAAATATACTATGCTACGTTCTAAATACACTATGATAAGGGATACACCAAGTACTTACCCCCCAACCTCTCCCCATACTTCCTGGTGGCCTGCTTCGACAAAAATCACGTTTAGTTCTTGCTATACAGAGTGATCGGCGCACTGGAGCCTCAACTATGCACGAAAATGCTCAGAAATTGGAGAAAGAAGGTCAACCACTGCAGCAAAAAGAAAAGAAAAGGAGAAAAAGGAAAGACAAAAAAATATATTAAAAAAATGAAAAGCCCAAAGACGTGGGTCACTTTCTCGTCTAAAAAATCACAAAATTTCGATTTCTGCGCATGCCCGAGCAAAATTGTCACAGAACGCGACGCTAGTGAAAAGAAAGGCATGCTGTCATGTTGCAAAGTTTCTAATGTCTTTTTGAGTAGTTTGGAGGTAATTTGGCCCATATTCAGCCTGAAAAATTAGTAGGAGGTAAGCAAAATTAAGCCTCGTTACTGCGTTTCCCTTACTTTCCGTGTGCGTTCCCTTTGGATTCCCTCTCAAAAAGTGCGTTCCCTTTATAAATATGCATAACGATCGAGTCCACGACGTCACCCATTGTCAGTAGAACCTAGGAAAAAATGCGTTCCTTCATACTAATTAAGTGCCTAGTCAGTGTCTAACTAGCCAGGTAAGAGTGCGTTCTTCCATACTTATAAGTGCCGATGTTTACTAATGAGTGTCATCCTAGGACAACAAAAACAATAGGGTTGCCTAAACTTGCCCGAGATCGTATAACTCTGATTGGCTCCTGAAAAAAATCTATTACGTGTTCAAAGTAAAAGAGCTTTTTCTCTTGGCAGCGTCACTCTTACAATTCGTTTGCTGGGAAAATTTAACTCCGAGACTTTCAGGTTATTCAAAACGTTACTGAATCGTGAAAATGGCTTGTAAAGGATATCGAAGCTGTTTTGAACGCTTGCATATCAGTCCGTGATTGGGAAACGTTGACAAGCGCGCGCAATCACAGCCTGCTAGCATGGCGTAAAGGTCACAGTAATGGCTGTGATTGGTGGATTTCGATCTGATCTGTCGATAACACGCAAGACTGACGGAATTTTTGGAAACGTTTCCGCGGGTGTTTTGTTTTCCAAAGTCGCGTGTCTCATCGAAAACGGTGGTAATCTAATATTGTTATAGCTTGTGTTGTGACTGTACTGATAATTACTGTTAATTCTTAATGGTTTCAAGTTGTTGTACTTTCTTTGTAATTTATTGAGTTGTTAATGTGATTAGCTGATCGGAGCGCCGCCTTTAAAACAAGCAGTGAAAATGTGAAGGTCATTTTTAAAATGAGTCTGAATCGGGCCCAAAACATATTTATGTCCTGCTGTGTTATGAAAAAGCTGTTAATCTTCAACATATACGAAACTTAGAGAAGAGTAATGTGGAGCTCTTGTAAAAGAAGCAGCGGAACGCGACTTAGTCAGTGATATAAAAGCGACACATACCTAAATTCGACACTGTCTTATTTTACCCAAACTGAAGAGACTTCAAAATGCTTAATCAAAATTCCAACAGACATAAACTCGTTGAGCTTTGACAAACGGCAAAAGCTGTTCCATTGTCCAGTAACGCCTCCTGAAAAGACAAAACTTGTAAAGCTCTCTTGATTAAATAACGTTGAGAATTAAAGTCGCAACTAACGGCAGAGAGAGTAAAATAAATACCTCTTACTAACCGAGTTCGAGATCTGTACCGTAAATTACGGACCAAGTTTTTTCCCCTTCGATTTATGGCCCAAGCGCTTCGCGCTTCGCGCTTCGCGCTTGGGCCATGAATCGTAGGGGAAAAAACGAGGATTCGTAACTTACAGTACGGACCGAAAGACGAGGTTAGTAAGATATTTAGTATATCTCTATTGTGTCTGATGAGTTCGGGAACGATTTTTATCCATAAGGAAC
>CM042747.1:3033042-3036806 GCA_022496165.2 Catalaphyllia jardinei
GCTTAAACTCGGCCTTGTTCCTTAACAGCCCAGCAATAAAATGATACCGGTATTTTGCTTGTGCTAGTCGCTATTCATAATTCTACAGTGTCTCTATTAGAAGCTAAAATCTAAACTAACCACAGCAAACTCCATTTCGTCCTCTCCTTCATTATCGGGATCAAGATCGCTAGCGGCTTTGCCTGAGACAAGAAGCAGCGATACAGCAACCAAGGAGAAAAGCATGGTTGAACTATTCTGCTTGAAGCAAAATACTATTGCTGCTAACACGGAATGAGGCAGTTCCTTATCTAGCGGTTGGCGGAGACATTGATCCTGTGCATGTTTTGCTGTCTTTACTCAGCCGGGGAAAAAGCTGTCAGAACATTCTATGCTTTTGTAACTGAAGATCATTTAACAGTGTCAGTGTTAACGTTTCTAGCCAGTGTTTTTCCCTTGAAATCGGAGAAATTTTGGTTATTGTATACCTTTTTGTTGCAAAGAACGATCGACCGAAAGTTCAAATTACGCTCTTTTGTTTGATTTCAATTGCAGTTGTGATCAAGCACAATAGTGTATTTGCAGATATTCGCTTACCTGTTTGTTCAGACTGTATGTGATGAAACCTGGGAACGTTATTTTATTTTTTATTGCTCGATGTAGGATCACATTCCGAAGAACATGTACACTTAATACCAGCATAAGGACTTTAGGTTTGCCCTTGAAATTAGAGAAATATTTGTTATTTGCCGGCTGGGAGGTTTCATGGTATGATGAAAAATTGCAACCGAGGTCCTCATGCCCGAAGTCTACAAACCATTCGCAAAAATTCTAACGACCACCAGGTGACCACGGAACGAGCGAATAACTCAGATACTAGACAAAGAAAGATGTATTAAGAACAGATTTAATTCGAACAATCTTATGTTAGTTGTATTTAGATCACCGTTAAGTTCTCCAAAATTGTTGTTTTTCCGGCCGTGTGAAATTTCGTGCACTGTTTGAAGTGCATGGTACCGACCAAAAAACAATTTCTTTCAGTCGTTGCGAATCACTCGAAATCAGACTTTTTTTAGCCATGCATTGAGTAGAAGAAAGCGAGGAAATTCGTTAAGTGTATTCCAGAGAAGTTCTCTTAAATACAGCTACGATCATAGAGACTCATTTTTGGAGAGAAACGCAAGATTAAGCGCCCTTACAGCGCCAAGTCATCATCATCATAATAATATTCATTGAGCTCACATAGATGTTAACATTTGTTTTTTTTTTACACTCTTAATACAGTTTAGATAAATATTGTATCTGTAGTCAGTTAGTAAGATTGTGGGATGGGGAGCTAAGTGAACGGATGGGTTTTCTAGTTAGCTCACCGTATGATTTGAGTTATGGATAGAAAGCAAGTCATTACACAGTCAAAAATTACAACAATAAATAAATGACTTACGAATTTACAAACTCAGCTAAGTGGAAAATTAGTTCAATTTTAATTTGTTCATTTTATCAGTATACTTTGGAAATGCAAACAAACTTAAGTCTTTAAAAAAGATGGAAGGTCTTTCCAGATATATCAGTATCGAATACTATGAATGAAACTGGTTGCTTTCCTGCAGTAGTTCAGTTCAACTCTATACTTATAAAAATTCTGTTTGGCTGTATTTCTCGTGTTGTATCTACGAATATTTCTAGCATATTGAAATATATCATCAAATACTTCAGGGAGAAGGCCATTATGCCATGTATGGGAGAATTTCAAACTTCCAGAACTTCAAAACACTCATTGAATTTACAGTAGCTTAAAACTGAATAGAGATAAACTTGCGTTGATCGATCGTCGATGGAAGTGTGATAAAGGTAAACTCCGATTGACGATAACCGCTAATTCGCTCACAACTGAATAGGTTAACACGACAGATACCGCCTGCTGTAGCAGGCCGGATGGGAAAACTGATTACGCTCGTTCCCGGAACCAATCAAATGGATCGCAGGATTTCTTGAATTCCGCTCACGAGCTGAGAAAAAAATTAAAAGTTGCTTATTTGTATGGTTTGGTTCTGAAAAGAAATCAAATTGAGTATGAATCGTCTGTAAACAGTGGCAAGTTTGATGCCACTGAACCGAGTTTTTAAACCGTAGCTCATATATCATTTATATATCAAGCAGTTAGCTAGAGTCGAAAAAAATGAAGTTAATAAAGCCCACTGGTATTGTTATCTTTTTATCTTAAGTCATTCCTGTTCATTTAATTTAATTTTTAGCTGAGTACCAATAAAGTTGTTGCTGTTGTTGTTGAGAGGTAATGCAAAACGCAATGTCGAGAGAATGCACAACGAGAAAATGTGACAGCGTTTTCAACATTCATGAGTTATCGGTGATCCTTGTCCCAGACGTTCAGTCCGATCGCCAAAGCAAGTAATGAAATCCCTGTTAATTGCGGATTTTTATTTTCTTTCCTATTTTTTCGTTCTTCATTTTCACTGCCAATATCACTGATTTTCCTCCCCTTTCTGACGGCTTATTCGTCTTCTGCGTAGTAAAGAAATTGTATATAGAGTAAATGAATTTGTAGTCGATGTAATATTTGCAAACCCTGATGAATCTTTTACCGTGTCTTAAGAAAGACAAAAGCCCTATCTCTTGAGGTACAGGAGAGTTTGACTGCTCCATCAATATAAGGTTGTGGATATAAAACCGATCTTCAGCTAAGCATTCACGATCCTAGGCTCTGCATGTTGTCTCAGTTCCAGGTGCCGGCTTCGAAATTTGTTTCTTTCTCGCGTTGTCATTTTTCAAGAGATCTTAGATATATGAAGAACCTGTTTTCATCTGGGAATAACTATACCACAAGGACAGTACCACTTCTTGTCGTTCCAGGAAGTTAAGCCCTGTGAAGTGGGGTCCCTTCTAGGCTGGGTGACCAAATACAAACATCCCTGTTATAATGTTTTTTTGTCCTTTCCAAGGCGATATCAGTGACAACAGAAATCCCAGTCCTGTGTAATGCCTCTTCTTCTATTTATTAACTTTTTGTCCATACCCTTTCGCTATGTCCATATTTGTGTCTAGTACCATATTAATAATAGCGAAACGCATCTTTCGAATTCTCCGCACTTCTCCTGTCCGTTTTTCGTCTAAGCATTTTATTCACGACTTAAATCATTTGAAAATTTAAAAATCTCACCAATGTGATTTTCAAATCCTCTTTCTCGGCCGTCGAGCACAGCCAAACCTGTTTTAAGACGTTCGTATGTCAGTGCCAAAATCTATCATTCAATGAGGTTATTTCTGTGGTAAGACATTGAGTACTTGCGTCAGAAATGCAAAGAACAAATTAAATTTTATTCTAAAACTAAGCAATCCATGGGAAAACCGTTTTCATCTTCAGGTCGAATTTAACTTGAACCTGGCTACGACATTTGAAAGCCATTTTGCGTTGCTGGGTCACCGGATTCGATCACAAAACGTTTAACAGGAAGCGACAGAAGGAAGTATCCAGTGATAATTCATCATCCATTCCTTTAACTTGTACTTTCCGAAATAAAAACGAATGAAAGTATAACTGATTTAAAGCACAGTTGTGAACAAGCATAATAATGCATTTGCACATATTTTTTTAGCTGTTTGTTTTGATTGCATCTAAAGAAGGTATAGAAAATCTTCTCCCACTTTTTACTGCCCAGCCGTAATAAAATCTTTAAATTTCCTAAGAGGGAAACCCAATAAACCAGAAAAACTCTTTTAACATGAAAACGCCACACAAATAATAGAGCACAAACTGAACATGCAAG
>CM042747.1:3036816-3039316 GCA_022496165.2 Catalaphyllia jardinei
TTTGCAATTCTGTGATATGCAAACTTGTACTGTTAAAATCTTTTGACTAAGTACGAAACCACAAGCACCCCAGGTAAAATTGTTTTCAGTATTGATAATCATCGACAGATTCAGAAGCACAGAAGAGTTATCTATTCTCATCTGAAATTTTGTTTTGAGAAGGTGTTTAAGGGATGTCGTTAATCTTCCGCCTGTCTTTGCATTGTCAAATTCGTACTCATGTTGCTGAAATAGAACCCGCGATACCACCTGTAAGAAACACAATGACTCACGCAATAGGCTTCAGTGGAATTTGATTATTATCTGTGTGAATGAAAAATGTATTAAAAGGATTCAAATGCAGTGGAACTATAGAGAATGGCGGATGTGATGAATTGTAAAAGTAGTCTTTTGGCAACCAGAATCGATAAACAATATAAACTAGTGAGTTTCGGAGAAATGTTGTAGGGTTTACGGTTTCGGAGAAAATGATGCTGTTTTATTATTTTTTTTTTTGACTCAAAGAACGATGATCAACTGAAAGTTCAATGCAATCGGACCTTTGCCTGATTCAATCCTAATTGATGTAGTCATTTGAAATTCAAGAACTGCAGCGAAATGTATTTAACCCTGGTTTTCTCTAGCGACGCAAGCACAAGCGCAAGCATAATGCTCCGTTTTCACACAACGCAAGCGAACGCAAGCATAAGCGCAAACACAAGCGCAAGCATAATGCTCCGTTTTCACACAACGCAAGCGAACGCAAGCATAAGCGCAAACACAAGCGCAAGCATAATGCTCCGTTTTCACACAACGCAAGTAAACGCAAGCATAAGCGCAAGCACAAGAAAAAGGAAAAAGTTTGATCCCTGTGCTTGCGCTTGTGCTTGCACTTACGCTTGCGTTGCTAGTGAAAAACAGGCTTTAGTTTTTGCCTTGTTTCTATGCTAAGGTTAATTCAACTACAGTGAAACCAAAAAGAAAGGGCGGATTTTCTCGTTTGTAAATGTAGTCTTGTGACAACCAAAACCGAAAATTTGTAAAATTGTTAATCTTTAGCCATATCACACCGTCAGAAGATGAAAATTAAGTTTTGTTTTTGGATTTAAAGAAAAAAGTCGTTTCATATTCCACATATGTATGGTATTTGTTAATGGCCAATATTATTTTATAGTTGGTATAGATTAAAATGAGCAGGGTTCAGTTATTAAGCAAATGTTGAATTCTTTACGAAGAAGATAATTTCTAATAACTTTGCAAGACTACAAGGAACCGGATAATGGTCTTTTTTGAGTGTACTAAAGAAACTCTGAATGAACTGGAGAAAGAAAGTGATCCAGAAATTCGCAGAAATACTAGTTTTCACTGATCGCACGAGACCATTTTCGTGCCGAATGGCACTTATTGATTCAGCTGTTTGATTTTGCAAATTTCTTTTGGTGGTATAATTTTAGGGTGTGTTAGATCCGCGAGTCTCACGTTTATATTAGTGATCGAAAACTGAACGCGAAAATATTGAGACGAGATTCATAGAGGTCTGAAATCGCAAACCCCTGCTGATGACAAATCTCTAATCTGTCTGATTCCTGTCTGTCGGCAATATTTCGCTCCGATGAAGGAGTAAGTGTCCAGGGGGTACACCTAAAAAAGTTTAATACGGGGAGGCTCAGCCCCGAAGGTTCCAGGTCCTTACTCTTTTATATACCATTTTGGGAGAAAAGGTACCCCTTTTATTTACCTTTTATTGAGAAAAGGTACCCCTTTCACATACCTTTCACAACCACTTGAGCACTCTAACAAAATGCAACTGACGAAGGAAAGCCACTCTGCTTTCGAAACCGGTCTTGCACTAAACAACTAGTTCTTATCAGAACCCTGATGGCCACTCCAAAAGGCGATCCAGTCGCCGCCACCCGCCGTCGTTGATAGCAAAACTTTGGATGTTCAAAAAACATTACAAGCCTACATAAACGTTTCAATATACGCACTTCTCTTCAGGTCTCCCTCTCAGTATTAAGAAGGGGTTTATATTAAAGGAGAAGCTTTGCGTTTACTGAGAACAAACTCGGTTGAACAAACTTTCGAGTTATGAAAGCTATAATTTCTAACTCGCCTACTCGAGCGAGACAACTCGCTAAAAATATTTCAGCCGAAGTTAAATTCTCATTACGAAACGAGGCTCTACGAAACAAAACACAAACATCCTGAAATGTTCTGCCTTTATCACGACTTTGAACCCAGCTACGCCTAACCTAAGAAAGATTCTTATGAAACATTATAACTGAGAAAAATAGACTCGGTTAAATTTATTTTGAACCTGCAATTGTCGCCTACAGGAAGGACAAGTCTTTTTACGACCTTCTGGTCAGAGCTAAAATTCCATCGCACATTTAACAACAACATTTTGGAGTTATAAATGGCAAGGGTCAAGTGACAATTTTACAAAACTTTAACTCTGTACCCTTTTTCTAAGCCTTTGTAATGAAGTTAATGAACAATATTACGGGAGAATATCAAGTAC
>CM042747.1:3052248-3094005 GCA_022496165.2 Catalaphyllia jardinei
ACACAATCAAACGTGACGGTACAAAAAATTTATTGAGTAAAGTAGCGATAGTTTTTTCATTGCAAAGCCTTGAACGATGTAAAAAAATTCACACCAAGTTGGATTTCGGCTTCTTTAAATATTTTAAGCTACAAGAAATCCAGCGACTAGTGAAGTGTTTTTAGTTCCAAAGAAGCATATCTGTACTCTATGTACAATATATTATCACGTATAAATAAGGCAAAATGATTATATACAAACATAATGAGAAAAAGCGATGAAAATACGAGCAAACGGCATCCTGCTCCAAGTCTCTAACATTACCAACAAGATACAATGTACCGTAGAAAAAGATTTGTTAATGTTAAAAAGTGATAAGTCATCGGAGTGGACGAAAATATATTTTTGTAATGCAACATTTCATACCACAAACCAACACGCCAAAGGAACAGTAATAAACTTCTATGACACTGGTCAATAATCGTTTTCTTCATAAGATTACAATCCGGCGAAAAGCCAGTTGTCAAATCGAGAACGTAAACACATGAGGAATTTAGATCACATGGCAACTGTACAAATAATTATATTACTTAATCATGTATAACTTGCTACTCTAAATAAACGGTGAATATTCTGTGTAAATTCATTGTCCTTATTATACAGTAACTTGGGAAGAAATATTCCACGTCTTGGATAACGTTATACTCTGTTTGCAACTCGTAACGCACTGTTTCTAACGTGCGTGACGGCGCATCTCTCTTCCACGTGACTTGTAAACATAACAATTTCTAACAAAACGAGACTACAAACAAGTCTCTCATTTCAGGCTAGAACGCTTATCGAATTATTTTCCGTATCGAAGGCTCGCGCTAGGGTAACTTAGGCGATCAATAGTCATGTTATATTCTATACTAATTCCTGTTTAAAAGGTACAGACGCATTGGAAGCCAGCTATCATCTGTTTAATGCCCAGATCAAGGTGTCCGAGTCGTCAGATGAAGGCTTTCTGTGCGGAGATAGTTCCGAGAGACAAGCCGCCACAGCATTGGCAGCTTCTGAATTGGACATGGCCACAAGTGACAGATGCCCCTCATGACGCCTCAACAAACTGTAAGCCAAAAAACAAACAAACAGCAGTTAAATATTTTTGTTCCAGAGAAAAAAGAGCCCTATGACAAAAAAAACTGTTCTGTATTTGTGGAAAGAAACACCACGAAACTATGAAACTGGTTTACAATTAAATGGGGCTCCAGCATGTTTAGGCTCTATGACCAACCGCTGTTCGGGAAAAGAGCCAGCGCTACTCCCCAGAAAGGGACCGGACAAAATAGAGAACGGCGGAAATCGAGTCCACAGCGCGCTACAATGACTAAGATCCAAAAGATAAACAAACAATTTATATTTCTATTCATAATTATTTGTTGTTTAGAAATAAATTGGTTGTTGTTACTGTTCGTGTGTTTTATGATATAGGTTCTTTGTTTTACCATAACCCATCTGGTTATCTTTCTCGTGACGTTGTAGGGTGAAATTGGTTGTTCACTGTCACTCACCTTCTAGCCAAAGCTGAATATTGGGCCACGTTTCTTAGAACAAGCGCCGCAGTTAATCGTACTGACTTTGTCAGCGGTGATTCCTCTTCGCCCTGGTAAACAGACATATTTGCTTGCACTAAGGACAAAACTAACACTTGAACAGAACTTAATAATTTATTATGCACAGTTATGAAGACAGTCATCATCAACACAACGAGCAACGGATTTAGACAAAACATAAAACAATGAGAATTCCTTAATACTTGCTACTTTACCAATGGTGATCTATAAACAATACCGAACAGCAACCAAGAATTGTTAGTTAACTTACATGTAATGATTGTAACATACGAGCTAAGAAGTGATACGCTGGAACAAATGACGTTGACTGAGCCGAAGGAGTAGGAGGTGGAGGAGGTTGGGCCGGAGGAGGAGGAGGAGGAGGAGGAGGAAGAGCAGGAGGAGGAGGTTGGACAGGAGGAGACTGGTGTTGAGCTTGCTGTGGTGGAAGAGGACTGGGAACTGACAAAGGCTCGCTGTGTTTTTGCTGGGATGAAAAACATAACATTACATGTTAGCTTTGACCATTGCAACAACCTAGATTTGCGTTCAGAGACTGTTAGCCATAACTATGATGAGGTAAGAAATGGGAATTTCGCGGGTTTCGACGAACAGATTTTAAATCACTACGAGACTTCAGAAGTGGCTGGAATACAAAACTAAGTAAAAGACGTGTAACTTTTAATACTCTCGATTTGCTAGCACATGGCGTTTTGGATTATAAACGACCTTGCTTGACACCCAATAGATATTTGCAATAAAGGAAAACTCTGTTAAGCAGCTCACCTGAAGATGAAAGAGAAGGGAAGATCGTGAACGGCGTACAGGCGCACAGCCTTCCCACATACAAGACATGACCAAGCTGTCACGAGGAACATGCTCGTTCACCACGTGCGCGAATAAACCTTTACTGGTGTCAAAAGAGCTGTACATAACAAATAACAAATCTTATAGTCAATGTTCATCTCCCAAGTTAACGTAATTGCTAATGACAAATATTTCGTGCCAAGGCCAAGTGGGACAAACTCCTCTATTGCCGGTAAAGCATTCTAGCCCCAGAGCCAACGATCCTTCTGGCCTGTGGCAGCGATCGAGAGCTTGGGCTGGACCCAATTTTCTGAGCATGCGCAGAGTATTCGTTTCGAATTCTCAACCAATCGGACTTGCTAGATTTGACAATAAGTCCGTGAATTGCGGACTTCCCAGTGTTGGACCAAACAAGAGCTCTCGATCCCTGCCACAGGTCAGAAGGATCGTGGGCTCTGGGGACGAGAATGCCGGTACACCTACTACCGTTTGGGGGGGGGGGGGGGGGGAAATTAACGTCGTAGTTAACGTCGTCTAGGGTGTTCCCATAATAAACTCCGCCTAAACGAACTGCCTTTTTCAGGCCGTAGGTAAAGTATAACGGGTCGGGATTTTAAAAGTTGAAGAATACGAAAGGTCATGTTGTATGTTGTATAAATTAATGCTTTATGCATAAAAACACACGAGTCTGGAGTTGAGCTTTTCACTGTTCTTTCCTCTCACAATGGGCTCCTCCATACTGATCGACGTGTATGGTAAAACTGTATCGCTATTCTGTGCCCGTGGATTGAGTAATAATGTGATGTCTTAATATCCGTTCCATATGAAGGTCTTAAAACTATCTTTTCCCTACTTCCGCCACTGACTGAAGAGTTTCTCTGACGACCATCTATTTACAATGTTGATACAAAATAGTCGAGTCCAATCACGAACATTTAGTTGAATACATACGCTACCTGTGACAAGTTGTCCAACGGCACCTGTAAGGTTTAACTGATGCAAGCTGAGGTACTGCCGAGTCCACCAAATGACTACCTTGTGCAGGCAGAGTGGATGAATTCACAGGCATAGACACTTCTGGACTTTGGACCACATTCTTTCCAGCTGGAGCAAGAGCTGGATGTGGATATTGTGCCGTCACAGGTGTTTGCCTAATCTGAGGTACAGACGAAGGCTCATACATGGTTGATCCTGGAGTGGCTACACTTTGAGTCCTTACATCTTGATAAGCATTTACAGATTTCTGTTGTGGCTGTTGCAGCTGAGGCTGCTGCCAACCAGAGGGTAAACTCACGTTTTGAGAGCCTGGTGGTACTGCTTGAGATCCTGATGGTAAATTATGTCTCATGCCTGCTTGAAACCCAGCAGGAGCGACTTTTTGTGGAGCAGGTTGAGTTCTGGCCACCTGTTGCTGCTGAACTCCACTCTGAGCCCAACCAAGTTGCGCTCCAACACTCGCTCTTGGTAATGAAGTGTCAACTATGGGCATTTGCTGTCCTCCAACAAAAGGTGCCGACACTGGAAGAGATTGTGGAATACCTGCTCCTTGACTACCTGGAGATACACTATTTACAAAATCCGGTCCCGGAGGTCTGGGCAATATATTTTTAGGTACCGCAGTTGGATGTATTGCAGATGAAGAATCATGAGCGGAAATCATTTGCGGTGGAATTGTTGTTTTTTGTATAACAACAGACGAAGCTTGAGGATCAACCCGTCTCTTATTTTCCATGCTAACATTGTGTATCTGTGACCTATTCCCAACAGTTGCTTGTAGATTCCCTTGTTGAGGATAGAAAGCCATTTTTTGTTGAACCTCAGGTCCAAAACGTTGACCTAAGCCAGCTTTTGATACTTGAGTTACATTGTTAGAATTCCAAGCTGTATTTACAGCGACTGGCTGTCTACTAGCCATAGCACCGTATTGATCGGATGTAGGATCCGGTCTAGACGCAGGAGGAATGGGAATTTTCCCTTGTTGCTTCTCAACTCCAGTAGCAATTCCTTTTTCGTTTGATATATTCCCACCTTCACTGCACGATCCGCCAGGAAACGCAGGCATAATAGATGGCATTGGATGAGTTCCCTCAGTGCCATTTTCCATTGGATCGATCCTCAGATCTCCTTGCAAAACGTCACTAAACAGGCCTGTATCTGTGTCACTTTCTTCGAGATATTTCCCAAAATCCGAGTTCGTTTCACTTCCAAACAGATCCGGTGATGATGCCTTACTACTGCTGAGTCTCTCTCCATCGGAAGCAAGAAGGTCCAGTTCGGATGTATCAATTCCGCAAACCCCATTTAAAGGCAAATGCAAATCTTTATCCAGAAGTTTATCCATGAGTTTATTTCTTGTATCTCCCTTGATGTCACCATTGACAAGAGGGGTTGGACTTCCAGTTCTTGAAGGTATTGATGACGAATTATCCAGTTCATTTTCCAGTGAAGACATTCTCGCTCTCTTCGCCGGCACACATCCTTCACTAACACTGTCTCGTTGACCATTAAGGTTTCCCTCACTTAACGCAGACATATTACTCCCATGTGTGATCTGTTCATTTAGGTCTCTTTTCAACGTGCCATTACTGGAGGGGTGTAACATGGTCTTGGGTACAATCAAGTTTCTTTCAGCCTCATTTATTGATAGCCTTGTCATTGGCTGCTCAGAATGTTCGCCAATGTTTGATGAGCACAATTCACCTCTACTGTCGACTAACGTCCTACCAACCAATGATTTGCCTTCTGATACACTTATTTGTTGGTTTGTTGCAATATCATGTGTTAGCCTGGGACGCTGAGTAGATGTAGAGTTGTAAGTTACATCTCCTTTTGTAATGGTTTCTGTCCTATGTTTGTTTTCTATGACCACAATTTTCTGTTCCTCTGCACCGTCTATAAGGCCTGTTGAAACAACGTCCGCGGCTCTCTCTTCCTGTGCGATAAGGACAACACCTGCTTGTCTACTCCTGCCATAAAAAAAATAAGTAAACTCTACTTAGTCTGTCTCATTTAAGAACATTTTCATGACAACCATCGCATGACGCTCAACAAAAAAAATTGCAGTAAATATTAGTTTCAGTGAACACTTATGGCAATATACCGAATAGAGTAAACGGTAACGGTAACACATTTCACAGCCCGTTAACTGTCCATTCCCAGTCAGACAATCCCTGAACACCCGTCCTCGGGAAAAATACGTCCTTTTGTCTTAAGTTCCCCACGAAAGTAATAATTCATAGTCATGAAGTGATTTCTCCACCCATCAATCAAACATTAAATTTCAATGGATATTTTATCTTCACAAGCATAGATTTTTACAATTTCATTTCTTCGTTTTCTCTTTAGTTCGATTCAGAAGATATATCAAACACTCGAGACATTGTTTCGCCACATTTCAAAATATTTTGGAGAGCAGCAAAAATACTCCGCTGCGCGTCGTAGTTTTAGCTCTCTTCTCGGTGTTTTGAAATTGGCCAATACGCAGTCCCTCTAGTCCTGTCCCTGAACTCTCCTTTCTTCCCGCCCCTTATACACTCTTTTAATAAGTCGCGGCGCCATTTTGAATACTAAATTTATGACGTCATTCGCGGAAAGTAACCTGTCGGCACAATTGCGACCATTTGAGCCTAATGAAAAGGTTGTCTTCTCAGTTTTATCTCGGGTAATATAAGGTGCTAAGAAAGATACTGACTTTTTGTGGCTACTTCTGCTTAGCAGCTGTAGCCAGAATGCTATCGTGTAAGTAGAGTGTGCTATCGTGTAAGTAGAGTGTGCAAGTTTGGAACTATTCGGTCCTCGTGACGAATAATCGAATAGAAATCGATCCAGTGTTCGGAATGAATGAATGAATGAATACTAGAATTTATAAAGTAGGAGTTCTCTCGGTTTTGCTCGACTGGTAATCGGACACAGCAAAAATTCAAATTGAAATCGCTTGACCTTTTAAAACAAAGATCCGCAGTTTTTAAGAGAACTGGGAGTTTTTCCGTGGAAATTCTAGAATAACTTCAGACTGCCGTGCATGCATGTATGTAGTATTTTAAAAACACTTTCCGGCTGTGCCTATTATGCTAGCGGAAATTGTCAGGATTGCTCGGAGTTCGTTTACTGGTCGTAGTGATCCAAGTGAATTGTGCAGCCATATCTGCCGTGCTGCGATCTTGAACCCTTTTCAAGAGTTATAACTCCTCTGAAGAGCGAATAATCTCTTTCGAGATAACCAAGACGAATCATGATGAACTGGACTAAACTCACTCGTGAAAACAACAGTCTAATAACAACAAGTCAAATTACATTGCACAAAATTTGCATAAACTTTCAAAATGTGTTTTTTGAAAATAACTTCCGAGAATTTGGGACTCCTAACGCAGTTTGCGAAGAAATAATCAGGCTACATATTTTTATTGAATCAAGGCAGGAGTATTCTCAAAAAGGAGCTCATTTATAAACGAAGATGCGGCAGTCTGTTTTGCCATTATTTTGGCTTCACTTGTCTAGTTCGTGTCACGCAACATGATTTTCTTTAGCAGTCAGGCGCAGTTTTTTTCAAAAGAATTGGCGATTGCTAAGCCTGCTAAGTATATTTGAACTACTAGTGAAATAAATTTGGCAGTGCTATTGTCAATGCAGAATTTCCCGCTTGGAACTTGGCAAGAACATTGGCTCGTCAATAATCTCGCACAATTACCCGCACAATCGAAGTTTTGATTTTCCCGTTCAATTTTACTTCAAAATCACGGTGTTTTTTTTTCTGCACCCTTTATCTAAATGTGAAGTATATATGAAATAATTCATATTTGTACTGCGGTTGTAAATGAAAGTGAGGAGTGATCATCGCAGTAAATTTTCCAATTTAGGCAAATGGAAAGAAGTAGCCTGAAAAAAATCAGGGCTTCAACGGGATTCGAACCCGTGACCTCCGCGATACCGGTGCGATGCTCTACCAACTGAGCTATGAAGCCACACATACTTCACATACTTCGAATCCCGTTGAAGCCCTGATTTTTTTTTCAGGCTTCTTCTTTCCAATTGCCTAAATTGGAAAATTTACTGCGATGATCACTCTTTACTTTCATTTACAACCGCAGTACAAATATGAATTATTTCATATATACTTCACATCACTTCACTGCACGGGAAAATATGAACTCAATAAATTGACCTCGCTAAATTGACCTCGCTCCCAATGTGTGGCTTCATAGCTCAGTTGGTAGAGCATCGCACCGGTATCGCGGAGGTCACGGGTTCGAATCCCGTTGAAGCCCTGATTTTTTTCAGGCTTCTTCTTTCCAATTGCCTAAATTGGAAAATTTACTGCGATGATCACTCTTCACTTTCCTTTATCTAAAGCCGACTACCTTAGAGGTAAGATAATAAATTCAAACTACCGAGTCTTATCTTACAAATTTGTAAATCGGCATATTTTGCGTGGTGCAAGAAACAACTCAAACAAGTCGGCATGTTTCTAATAAGCTACGAGTGCAAAAACGTTTTCGTATTAGCTCGTTTTATAACCCCTTTTATTGCAATATGATTTGTTTTACTGCATAGATCTAAATAACACCAGCAGTAGCCACGTGCAGTCATTGACTGCCTATTTTCTTGTACTCTTCTTTAGACGATGACCAGCGATCAACGTAATGAAGTCAGCTCAAGATGAACGGTTACTTTCCGCGAATGACGTCATAAATTTAATATTCAAAATGGCGCCGCGACTTATTAAAGGTGTATACGGGCTGAACCCGGGCGGGCGAAAGGAGAGTCCAGGAAAACTTGCATGCGCATGCTCAGAACGCCGCCATCTTTTCCCCCAAATCGGGGGAAAAACATTTATAACAGCCCGAGCGCTAGTCCTATATAAATCCTTTATGTACGCACGGCCGTGCTCAATAAAATGACGTGTGCAATGACGCAAAATTTCCGCCGCGTTTAGTGCAAGATTCTTTGTTTAATTAAGTTTCGGCAATATGAAGATTATTCTGAACAATCCTAACCCTACTTCGAGCCTTTTACTTTTGCCTGGCAAAGATGTTTACTTCGACGTGAGTATATTTTGACTTTCCTTGTCTACATTTTCATTAAATGAATGTTGTGCCGCGTAGCACTATGAACACAAATGATGTAACAGAGAATTAACTCTGAAGTGTAAATTTTAGTGCTTATTTAACCCATAAATAACCCACTGGGCGTTAGCCCTAGTAAAGGGAATCAGGGAACCACACGAGGTAAAGAAAAAATCTTTTGACCTGGGTTAAATAAGCACTAAAATTTACACTTCAGAGTTAATTCTCTGTTACATCATTTACATTTTCATTAAGTATGTGTACTTTGTTTGGCTACGTTTTCATTATAATCTTAACTCGAAGAAGCGAATTTTTCAGTGACAATTTTAGAGACCAGGTTAAGCGTTTTCGTTAAACTGTTGCTTAACTGATTGTGGTGTGTTAGGATAATAAAGACCTCTGTCTTCCTTCTTCGTGCATCGTGGGAACTAGTTGTAGTCAATCAGAAATAAAACATGTCAGTTTAGCGCCCAACTTGTTGTCGCTATGGCATAAAAGAATTGGTTCATGCTTAGCGTGCGTATATCGAGTTATGGATGCACGCGGGAAGTTTGGAGAGCACTCAAGAAGCTAGAGTTGCTCGAAGCGCAGCCGAGAGCAACTCTAGCTTCTTGAGTGCTCTCCAAACTTCCCAAGTGCATTCATAACTCGATATATGCACAGCTAAAAGCATGAACCAATTCTTAAATTTGGAAGTATTTTTCAGATTTGGCTTGTGGCGCGATTTTCTGAATGATGCATTCAGATTGATTAAAAAAATGTAAATTAATCTCAAATCAGTGGAATTCCACCAGTGCCACGCTAAACCATATTCGATTTGTTTTTTATCACAATATAAAAGATAAGGAAAGAAATCTTTACCAAGATTTGTTGACAAACGAAAACACCGACTCGGATTTGAAAGTGCACGCGTTGCATTATGCAAATAAGTTTCTTGTACGCGTCAGACTTTCCTTTCAAAAACTTTTGCAAAATCCCTCAACATACAGAAACAATACGAAAAAATGTTTGGGAAAAGAGTAATGACGCGTACTCGTTGTCGATAAGAGTACAAACCATGATAAACCATATTTCGATTTTTACGTTTTTATGTTTTTACGACAATATCAACGTCAAAGAAAATGTTTTCTTTCAGAGCGCGGGCTGAAAAAGGCACTGCGCGACACATTGACGCGAGCAGCGTGGTTGGGGACCTAGTAATTTTTGATTGGTTCGTTCTGAGCATGCGCATGCAAGTTATCCAGGACTCTTCTTTCGTCCGCCCGGGTTCAGCCCCTACATGAGGCAGGAAGAAAGGAGAGTTCAGGGACTGGACTAACAGTACCTCATGTTTGATACATTACATGAGGCTACGCATCGCGGCATTGTGTAGCTTACTTCTGGTTTTACTTTCCTTTGGTTTCAAGGTATGACCAAAACGCGAAACAAAAAATAAGAAATACAATACTACCCAGGAAGAGGTTCCCTGCTGACTTGTCTGCTATCCTGTCCCAATCCTGGCCTGATATTTCCTGGTAAATCTGGCTGAGAACTGGCAAATGGCTGTCTACTTCCCATGGAGGGGACAAGGTGTGGCGATGGTGGAGTGTTGGGAATTGGTAGATGTGGCTGAAAGGTCTGCCTTGTGGCTTCCCCTCGATGAAGTGGAGACCTTGGTACCTGTTGGACACCAGGATAACTCCCAACAACGGCAGTATTTGAAGGAACTTGCTTCCTAGCTTGGCTTTCCTGAGAAAACTGCACATTCATTCCAGATGCAGGTTTGGGAGCCAGGGGTGGGTAAGATGTAACAGATGTGTGCCGCCCACTGTATGCAGGTGGCAAAGGCCTCAAGTTCTGCTGCTGAGGATAGGGAGGAGTTGACTGCCGGTAAGCAGCTGTTGGCCGATATGATGATGGTTCAGCAGGTGAAAGAGGTCTTTGCATGGGACCCGTTGAAGGGGTTGTCTGAGTTGGTCGAGGCATGTTTGGCTGTATAGGACGTGGAGGTGGAAGTGGTGTTCTTGTCAGTGGGCTCTGTGGAGAATGAACGTTTCCTGGCAAACAAACAGGGGCAGGTTGAGTGGTCCCAGGAGCTCCTCTCTGCCCTGGAGATGCTGGTATCATTGGTGGCATGCGGTGGCCTGTCTGCTGTGGAAGCTCCACTCTCTGTGGGCCAGCAGTCTGAGGAGATAACGGCACTCTTTGCAAGGCCTGTCCTTGGTTTTGGTGATGCTGCAAGGCTTGCACATTCTGGCGTTGCGATGCACCCATTCCCTCGACACTTGCTCTGCGTATAGCTGCTAATCGCTCTAGAGATTGTCCCTTGTCTGTTGGACCAATGTTTTTCTGCATTTGCCCACTTATCACTTGTCTGTGATCAACAGGTGCTTGGAGATCTTGCTGTTTCATGGCTGTTAGAGGAAACTGTCTAACTCCCTATTCAAATGCAGGAAAATAAGAAAACCAGTCAGTCATACAATTCTGTGAGATTTTTACTATGGTTAAAAGTAACATGCCTAAAAGACAGAAGCTGATGGCTTATGGTACATGCTTATGGTACCTGCCAAAATGTAAGTATTAGATAAATGACACTTCAACTGTTGAACTGATGTCAAACAGTCACCTTTTTGAAAGAAAATGCGGTGAATAGGTCAATACAGTGAGACGTTTGAATGTCTAACCACTACTGACTGCCACAAGAACTGCTATGCGTTTTTTAGGGTGAAAGTGACTTTCGGTATGGTTACTCACCTGATCCGGAGTTGCCTGAATTGCACCTTGACTTGTGACACTTGCTCTTCTTGCAATCCGACCCATTCCAGGCATCTGCTGTTGATTTCCACTGGAAACCTGTCTGGGCGTGGCTGGAGAGTGTGTTTGTTGAGACACCACGATGTTTTGTTGTTTGGCAGGATTCCAGGGTGGAGGACCTTGAGTCTGGACAGGAAGGGTTGGTGTTCTACCATTACTCTGTTGGCCAGGGGACATCCTCTGCACTGCCTGCTGAGCTGAGGGGTGGGAGCTAACAGAACCAGGCTGCTGAGATGCTGGTGAATCTGTGCGGCTTTTAACTGGGAGGGGGTTAGACTTCCTTTTTAGTCCAGCCAGGACATACTGTACATTCACCCCAGATGTTACCCTTCGAAGCTGGCCATCAGGAAAAGCCAATCTGTAAGGAAACAGAGTTTGATGCAGGCATTTTCAGTTATGTCTTGCCTGGCGTTTGCATTTGACCTTTCAATAACAATTCCTTCAAATGTCAACAAGTCTTTATCTTTTAGACCTCAGACATGACACAAATTAGTACTTACTTGATGATGCGATTGAATGCTGTTGCATTAAGGATTCCTACTCTTGCCAGTCGACTACAAGATGACAGGTAGTCAGCATATATATCAATACGAGATACAGCGCTCCCAGGAGAAGGCTCATAAGTGGCTTGCAGCCTGCAAAAAAAGTTGGTCATTAGCAACAGCCCATTTGTTTGAAAAAATTCAGGAAGAACAAACAATGTTAAATAATAATTAAAATTCTTAAAAACGCATTCTACATACCAATGTCTCGATGCTTTTTACAACTAAAAGAAAGAACTCTAAAAAAGGTACGCCCTTTTAAAATAGCTTATGACGTATGCCAGCGAAGTCTCTTCAAACGATCACATCTATGGGCAGGAACATTTCAAGCCTTCTCAGGATACAATGCAATAGCCACTTGGTGGCTAAATTTTCTTCTTAACTTTCTGCAGGGGCACTAAACTGTAATTTAATCAACATCCAGGATACAACCAAAAGCAGCTTTCAGTACAACTCTTAGACAGATTGGGTTGAGAGGGAGGGTATTGCAGAAGGGTGAACTATAGTAAAGTACTGTAATTCACAGCCATTGTCTCCCCCAACAGAGCTGCACCAGGCCACTAAGCTTTGCACAAATACAGCAGATGAGCCAATACACTTACCAGTTATATGTGAATGTCTCAGGGTCAATTTCACTTCCTGTTGTCTTGACGGGAACTGGATTGGGGGAAGGACTCGGCACTGGAGCAGGTGATGGACTGGAAGGAGGGACTTGGGGTGGTTGAACTGGTTCTTTTGGTTGTTGTGGAACAACTGTAATAGGAGCATCAACACTTTAAACTAAAGTCTTCCAAAAAAGAAGAGAGGGTAATCTCTTTTGACAATTACATAACAGGTTAATCACACAGAAAAAAAGCATCATGTAACCTGGTGCCGATGCTGACTGTGGTTTTGATGTCGCTGAAATAGCAGTTGGTATTCTCTTCTCCAAGATCTGCACCTCAGACAAGGCTTCCGGGCCAAACGACTCTGCATCCATTGTCACCAAACACACCAGAATGTCTACAAATAAGAACTTATGTGATAAGATTTACTTAAACCTTATCAGACAGTAATGACACTGCTTCCCCTCCCTGCCTACAGGTTGGAGTTGAGAAACATATTTGCAGTGTAGTAACCACCACCATTTTATCAACATAAGGCTTACATACCAATGCTGTGATGAACTTCTGCAATGTGATCTGAAGTTACTTGGCCTACTCCTGAGAGATTGTACAGCGATTCCAGGGAAGACAGCACCAACTAAAACAAAGCACAAGATCTTTTATACATGCCTATTCACACCAATTATGCTTTATAGTTGTGAAACAAACTTAACGTTACAATACAACCACAGTACACTTGTGGCCAAACCATCTTTCACCCCTAAATTATCGGTGCTCAGATAGCTTCATGTAAATAACTTGTTTCATTCATTAATTACCTGAACATCACTGACAATCAGAACTCGAATGAGTGACTGGTATGCTTCAGGTTCCAAGCCAGTTTCAATTACTTCATCATTTCCTTCCAGAGTGCACAACTTTCCCAAGACATCCATGGCTAATAAAAGCACAGAAAACATACTGAGCTTGAATGAAAAAAGACTTGTACAAGATAATCTGGCCATTTCAAAGTTTCAATTGTTTACATGTCAAAACCAGAGGTACGTTCGCGGAAAAAAATTATTTTCATGCAATTCAAACTCACTTTTTCAGACTTCAGTGCTCCAAGCTCACTTTTTCAAAAAGTCGCCCTTTAATTGTAAAATGGTCGTCATAAAAAGAAATTCAGTCGCCAAAAAAAACGTGAAGGGGAGGACACTTCATGACATATTACACGTCGCCAAAGAAATGTGAAGGGGAAGACACTTCATGACATATTACACGAGGGGCTAATGCGACGAACGGCTCGTTTTATGCATTCATGTTGAGTTTCTGAACGACAAAAAAAGACAGGTGATGCCGCTGCTTGTACTACTGATTAAATTCATCCTATTATTGATAATTTTTCAAGTAAGTTTCTCTTTTAATCTGTTGGTCCCCAATTGGCGACTTTCGCCACAATTTTGGTTGCCAAATATTTCTTCCACTCGCCATGGCGACCAAAATGGTCACAGCTTGGAGTGCTGGACTTCAAATGTTAACGAAGTGAGGCTCTGCTTCCTTCAACCTTAAATTGTTAGAGCACTCATTTAATCAACTCATAAATTTCTCAACTGAAATCAAAGGCTTACCATTGATGGCATGATAGCGATCTTTGTGATCCAAGAAGCAATGTAGCATCTGAAAAAACATCTGGGTAGTTGTGGATTCAATGGGGTCCATTAACATCTGTTTTAGAAAATTAGAGTAACAATAATATCTCATTATCTTTGATAAGCTCTCATTTTTAATGAAAGAAGTAAGAGAATTTAACATCATGTTGGGTTTAAATTTTCAAATGGTTTGGTTTATACCTTTTCTGCTAGATTTGAAAGGGTTTCCCAGGACATTCTTTGGAGAAATCCATGGTCACTGCAAATGCACAGCACAAGGAACCTGGAGATAACAAAAAGAAGGCAGCATTTATCAGCAGTTGCACAGTCTAAGTAAATTATCTAAACACACAAAATTCATTTGAAGAAGAGAAAGATCGACTCTGGCAGAAGAAGTAGTTGTTACTTACTTCAAGCACAGGGGATGGCTTGCAAGCACAGATGCATTGGTGTCATCAAAGGAAAAGTTGTAAAATATCATGCCAACCTGAAAATACAGTAGATACAATAACAGAAAGTTGAAATACCACATGGGAGAAAAGATAATTTAGTCTGTTAAAATCAGAGTAGTAGGGTCAGCAAGGTTTATAATAACAACTACTGCTGCCTCTAGGCCACAACTAGGCATTATATAGTGAGGGCGGCAAACCATAAGCACATTATCTGTGATTAACAAGAGTTGGAGCAGATTTCATATTGAGCAACTTTGTAAACTACACTTTTTTTCTAGCACCCTATTCCGGGAAGCATCGCAACACTCTACTAGACAATAAAGATCCAGTTGCCCCCAGGTGAGTTGTTGTATATTTATAGTAATGTAGTGATGAAGAGAGGAGTGCTTCACATCAAGAAGAGTAACACTCAAAATGGCACCACTAGTTTTTCTTTCTCCACTGTTTACACCTGTTACATGCGAGGAAACAGATGGGCTAGAGTGGAGAAATTAATAAGAAGCTCTTAAATAACAAACACAGTAAAGGTAGTTAAGCTCTGCATTCAAGCCAAGTGCCCCATCAGGAAAGCACTTGCCTCGGGTTTCAGCAACATGAAGCAAGAGGAATTTTTCAACTCCCCCCCCCCCCACCCCTGAAGGGATGCTCAGAGTTCCCATTAACGCACACGTGTGCGTATACGACGCACAAAAATATTAAAGGACGCACGTTTTTTTGAGCTCATGCGTCCCAGGACCGACAAAAAACTGGGTACTACCCAGACATCTTTGCAACCGTCTTAGAGAATCCCCATGTGGTCCGTCGATCCGCCATTTTGTTTACACGGACGTCATGTCTTCACAGAAAACGCTATACGACATTTTTCAGCCTTCAACAGCGAAACCAAGTCAAACTTTATCTACTGGACAGAAAAGAAAGTCTGATGAAGATCCTCAGGAGATTTCGGGACCCAAGAAACGTGTTTTTTCTTCCAAATGGCTTGAACAATTTGCATGGTTAGTGTATGTGTCTACCGAAAACCACATGATATGCAAAACATGTTTGGATGCATATGGACGTTCAGCCAAACCATCGCAAGCTTTCGTGCATGGTGCAACTAATTTCCAGCGGTCGGCCTTAGTACGCCATCAATGGGGAAATGACCATGCTATGGCTGTGGAAGTCATTAAACAAAGAAAATGTCACGAAAAGGTCATGCGCCATGTGGAAGAAAAATCAAGTACAGCTTTGAAGGCTCAAGTGAGAACGGCCCTGTTAATGGCAAAAGAAGACATTGCAGACCGCAAATTCAACGCGTTGATTGATTTACAGGTTAGTTCACCGTTGTTGCTTAAGTTGAATCGCTTCCTTTTGGGATACATGTAGGACCAAACAAGAATTATGTTTTTATCTGTGATTTAATTTACTTATGTGGGCTGTCTTGTTTGTTTAGATCAATAATGGATGTTCAGATCTGGCTAAAGTCAGTAGCACTGGTGGACTTTATAGACATAACTCTATTGCCGCAGAATTACAAACCTGTATATCTGAGGTTTGCAAGGAAGATGCATTGAAGAGAATCCAAAAAAGTCCTTATGTTGGTCTCATGTTAGATGAAAGTCTGGACATTGCTGTTCAAAAGAAGTTGGTTCTATTTTTCAAGATACTTGTTGAAGGAAAGTCCAAAATTGAATTTGCTACGAATGTTGAAGTAAAAGATGGCAAAGCAGAAACCATCTATGCTGCAGTTCTAAAATATCTCGAAGAAAGCAATGTTCCTGTGAAAAAGCTTTCTGGATTAGGCACAGATGGTGCATCAGTGATGACCGGGCGTCTTAACGGTTTGGCAGTCCGACTCCAGCGAGTCAATGGTAAAATAGTTGCTGTGTGGTGTGTAGCTCACAAACTGGCCCTAGTAGCCCACTGGGCTGCCAAGGCTGTACCTTACCTTGCCCAATATGAAGAAATTGTGATTGGCATCTACAATTTTTTCCAATATTCTGCTGTTAGATACAACAAGCTCAAGGAGCTCAAGAACCTGATGAACCAGAAGGTCAAACGGTTCAAAAAGCCTACCCAGGTACGTTGGTTGTCAACATATGAAGCTGTGGAAGCCATTTATTCTGCCTGGACACTTTTAATCCTCTCCCTTGAGCATGAAGCAGCATCAAACAACAGAGAAGGTGCAGCCAAGGCAAGGGGGATGGTTAGAAAAATAAAGACGTTTGTTTTTATTGCAACTACTTGCTTTCTTCGTGATGTCCTTGCACTCATTACCAAATGTAGCAAAGTCTTTCAAAAGGATGTTATAGACATTGATCAGATGCAAACAATGCTGGAAGCAACTGTGGCAGCAATAAAAGACATGAAAGAAAATCCTGGTGGTCATTTGGAGGAATTGATGTCTCACATGGAAACTAATGATTGTGAGCACAGAGGTACCAGAGTAGAGGATTTTACTGAGTCACAGAAAAATCGTTTTAATGGAATCAAGGATAAGATGATTGATAATATTGTTGCTCAAGTAGAAGAGAGGTTTCCTGAGAATGATATGAAAGTACTTAAAGATCTCAATACAGTTCTCAACCCTGCAAAATTACCTAACACAGCTACTGGTATTTGCAACCATGGTAGTGAGAGTCTTGAAAGACTCATTGAGAGATATGCTCCCAAGGATGATGAAGGTCTATTCAATGCTGATGAAGCAAGAAATTCATTTCTTCAGTTCAAATACTTTCTAAATAGCAACAGAGAAAAAACTCTCTCTGAAGTTTGTGAAATGCTTGCAAAGCCAGGGGCCTATGAAGACATTTTTCCTTCATTTGTAATCTTAGCACAGGTTCTCCAGACAATTCCAATTACTTCTGTGCCTTGTGAAAGGGGATTTTCAGCACAAAACAGAATTCATGGAGCTCTAAGAAATAAAATGAGCCCAAATGCAGTAGAATGTAAGGTGCACATTGTTCATGCATGCAAAGCCCCATTAGATGAAGAAAGTGTTTGTGAAAGGGCAATGAAGAAGTTCCAAGACATGAAGAGAAGAAAGAAGTAGTAGTTAAATTACATGTTATTTCCACAAGTTTGCTATTTACGTGGAGAGCTGTCAGTCTGATTATGTATTAGAAAGAAAGGACACAGGACAAACTTTCCAATAATAAAGTTCAATTTATTAACTTGTTTTCCGCCTCTGCCCCCTGCATGTACCGTAACTACTATACTAACACATGCGCACACACCCACACACAAAAAAACTTAGGTAATGTGGGGACCCTTAAAAGAGAAAAAGGACCCTCGGTTTCCTGGAAATGGAGGTCCCAAAAACCCCAAACTTTCAAACCTAGTGGGAACTCTGATGCTAGTCCTTTACAAGGTTACCCCCAGCATTACACCTGGGTGGACATAGAGGCACTCAAAAGAAAAGAAGAAATATGTCATATGGGTGGTCAGAAAAAGAGACCAATCCCCATGCTAGACAGATGAAAAGATAATCATAAATGAAAAAGAAAAGGAAAGAGAGAGAGAGAAAAAAAGGAAAAAAAACACCAAAAAGTACAAAATAGAAGCATCTAAAGCAACTACACAATTTTTACACATTTCTTGAATTTCATTTCTTTCCCAAGAACAATACACATTGTCCCCGGTCAGGGCTCAAAAACACAGACCACCTGATCGTGAGTCTAGCACACTAACCATGAGACTATGAAGTCTCCACAAGCCAACACAGTAGTGAAGTTGTATAAATTTACAATGTATGTCACATGAAAACACCACAACAAAGGGCAAAGATTCTTTTCTAATATAGCAAATGGTAACATGAACAAGAAAGAGTAAGCCAGCTCCCAATATAAATTAATTTCAGTAAAGTTGCCATTAACAGACAAATGATTCAGATGCTAAAATAACAAAACCTGTGCAATTCTTTGGCACTCAACATCTTTAGCTCCAATTTTTCTTCTTGCAGGATGGAAAAGAGACTCCTGATCTGCAGTTTCATCACCTGAAAAACATCATTGCATGAAACCTTATGATTCCACTTCAGGAGAAATATAGAAATGTTAAGCTTTTTTTAACCTTACAGTCACAAGAAGACATTATTACACCGAAAGCAAAGGCTTCTACTAGCTAATAGTCTACAAGGCAAAAGCCCAGAACTAAGTGTGCCAACTGTTAAGTATTAATAAGTCAAAACAAAACTATTAACAAATGTAATTTAATAAAAACTGAATTGACATTTTTGTTTCATACTTGTAAGGCACTGATGTATGACAAAACAATGCATACTCTAAGGGTGTTCCACTAATCTCAGTAGCCAATTCCAGTAGCCAGCCACTTGTTTATGCTGATAATAATTATCAGCTTTCCAATTTGTACATAAAATAGAAAATATGTTAAATTGGTTCTTGGAGTTCAAAATACTGTTTGTAAGTTTATTACTTCTGCTTGAAGTGAGTATTCATCTCATAAAATGCAGAGTAACACAAGAATTGTAACAATTTTTTAATTTCTAAAAGATGGACCAAAGCATAATCAAAAGACATATATCACAGGATCAGTTTATGATCAACTGTATCAACTGGAAACAGTAGCAGAAGCTGAAGGAAATGCAGTGAGAAAACTTTTTAGATGATGGAATCCCATGACCAGTCATACTTGTGTCAATAAGCAATGTCAACTTGTAATCTTTCCCAGAAAAGTTCTTCCTTTTAGTACAATAATACATGTATACACACCATTGCCATTGCAGAGAATGTCCTGGACCCCTTTTACTGTTAAACCTTCCTTCCAGAACTGCAGAAGAATGACTTTTAGTTAATTGATTGATTTCAAATGAATAATATTCACTTATCAGTAATAAACACTGCATCCAAAGAAAGTTGTGTCCAAAAGTCCACTGACTCTTCAGTCACGCTAGTGGGTTCTATCCCATCCTTGCATACCTCGATAAAATCTCTCTCCAAATGCTGATTAGGATACCACTCTTCATACAATTCTCCAAGGCCATAAGAATCTGAAAGGCACATACAATTACGTTCTTAGTGACAAGAAATGAGTAATATTCTTCCAACAGAAATAACCAAAACAATGAAATACATCCCACATCTACAACGAAGGGTGAACCATGAGTTCTTAAAATTAAAATGCAAAAAAATATTCTGCTGCTCATGTCACTCCCAATCAGATCAAAGCAGAAATAAAATTCCGCTTTTAATGTAGGTTAAAAATGAGTTGGTTTTATGGAAAAACTCCTAGTCCGAATTCTAAAAGCAGTTAGAATTTCTCCTACCATAGAATAATTACAATACTGCTAATCAAGACAACACAAATGATAAAAATCTATCTGGTTTCAAAACTTTAGAAACCAAAAACAAATTTAGACCACAATGCCTTTTTATTATCCACATTATACTAACACACCTTCAGAAAATACCCCAACATGTGCCAGCAATGTATCTACCACTGCAGGAGCCTACAAAATAGAATTAACAAGTTCTCTGTGTATTAATACTATCGGCAGATTTTCTGTTCATTGTGATTAACTCTACCTGAAAGGCATACATGTACAGAGAGTACAGAGGGTCATACAGGGGTACTGTAAAGACTCGTGTATAACCTGCATCTTTTTGCTTAAGTTTTGGGCCATAAATCCCGGGTGCGGCTTATACACGAGACCATTCCTTTCAGAGAGAGTAAACTGGCTTGTTGTTGTTGTCATCACAAATTGAACTGAAAACCGTCAGTAGATAACGATTAAACAGAATGAAACCTGTTGTTTATCGATCACTGCTTTCAGTGGCTCCTAAATGAGTCATTTGTTAGAATCTTCAGAACGGTTCTAAACCCGACTCTTGCTTGCCAGTAGTTCTTTCAAGAGTTTCATTTGTACTTTGTTTGAGCAGTTAAACTCTAACTGGCATGGAACCTCCAATCCTCCGCATCCTCTGCGTCTAATCACTTCAATGGAACACTGATTTCTCCACTACATGCAAGAAAATACCATGCGATTCAGGAAAACTTGCGAGGTGAATGGCCAGCCGTTTTCTCGCCCTTTACTACTTTCACGCCGTTTTTGTCCATGGGGTTGTTAAACTCTTGTTTAGCAACAAGTTTTCTCCGATTGATGGCTTAAATAGGTCTTGATAAACATGATATCCATGAACAGCTGATGCAAAAGCAAACATTTCCATGTTCTGGCATCCAGACTTCCCTCGTTAAATGACTGTGTGGTTACTAAGCAAACATTTTGCATTGTTCTCCTACGTTACGTTTATTTTCCTTCAAATTCCGTTGTTTTGTTTCAACTTTGGGCTTTAGCAATGAAGATAACTGTTGTCAGTAACAGGGAATAGGGAAATTGATTAAAGAGAAGCTTTTAAAAGGTATTTTCAAAGTGGATTAACTTAATAATGTCACTGGAAATACACAGATTTTGTCGAGTGTATTGTTAACATCTTCTGAGAACAAACAACAAACTTTTTTTACATGTTGAGTGCTTTTTGGAGTTCTTATTTTTTTTCCGAAACCATGCTTGAAAGTTGAGGGTGCGGCTTATACACGAGTGCGGCTTATACAAAAGACTTTATGGTATTCTCGTGATGTGTGATTAGCTGATTTTATTTTCTGTGAAACATTAATTTAGGAAACTATTCTTCATGACCCGTAACCTAAAGGTTCTGCATGACAAGTGAAGAACAAATTATTAACCAATATTTGTGATTTTTCCACTCTATTCTACAATATTCTGAGATGCAAGTCCTCTCCAAATGTTGGTTAGAGCCATCTATGGATATGGAGAGCGACTTAGACATACAATTAGAAATATGGAACCTTTACTTAGGCTTTCATGATATTTATTTATTTATTACAATTTAATGGCATAAGGTAATACATACTGATTCAGCATTCTTCAAACACTTTTTCTAGTGTAAGAACAGGTTATTAAAAGGAGAAATTATCTTTAGTTACTTATTTGTGATTTGGAAAAACGAATTTTTTTATCCATGACCCTCTTTTTTTTTCCGTTTGTGAACCCTACCAGAGACCTCCCTGTACAACCCTCTGTGCAGAAGGTTTCTATTTCTTCAGTGAAGTTTTCATTAATACCTACAGATCTTGCATCAATTAACTTTCCATTATATTTTTACATAGAAGCAGTTACAGCAGTTATTCTGTAAATGCGTTTAGACCTACATGTATGAATTTGTACTTTAGTAATAGTCTTGAAGTAGGTATGTTGTCAGTTAACTTTACCCCTTCCATTGGCCCTCACAAGAATCCTGTGAATGTGACCTTGTTTCAAAATGGATGACCTTAACAAATTAGATTGCCAATTTTGAGACAAGTAACTACTGATAGAATTTGACAGCAGTGCTAATAGTTTGACTTTGCCATCTAGCAGACAAAAAGTGAAGGGATACAATGTACCCGGTATATAAGTTGAGAACAAACATTTCTGAATCTAAAATAGTTTTACTTTTGTGCAGACAAAAGGACAACCCACAGATTCACAATATGGGATTATCTGTTGTATCACTACTCTCTCATAGAAACCAAAACTAAGACCTACCTTGCTTAGGTTAAAAACAGAATTGCTAACATTTGACAAAAGCATACAAATGTTAATGGCAAAATCCACTTCATTAGGCATGCCACATTGAAGAGAAAGGACAAGCTTATCAAAGTTTCTTGTAGGATCTGTAGAGTAAAAAGAACCTCTATGCAATATGAAAAGCTATAAATGGCATACATTCAAAGTACTAAAAATGTCTGTCAATTGAGATGAAGAAAGCTGTTAAGGATAACTGCACAAGTTACCAGCTAACAAGGACACATTAATGAAATCAAAACTAAACAATAGCTGTGGTAGGAGACTTGTAAAGAAACATGGTTGAAAACAATACCTTTGCTTGTGGAAATGACAGAAATATAATCTGGAAAATCAAAACAAACATGTTTTTATTTAAGTGTAAACTGAAGCATCTTACTGGTGGAAGCATCACATTTGTCAATGAAACATATCCTTCTTCCAAGAACATAGTTTTACGTCATGTTCAAACAAAAGTGCGATATGCCAGAACCAAAATAGTGGCCATACCAGTTTTTAAATAAAAGTAACTGTAATAAAAAAAGACATCAAATCAAGCTAATCAGGGCATTTGTAAAAACAACTTGTCTCTTGTGTTATTATAGAGAGTATGTTTCAGTGTTGTATACACACCTGATGCAGCCACTGAGGGTACATGTGTGGGAAATGCACCTCCTCCAACTGGTGTATGAGGCCTTCCGGCTGAAAGTACATCTTCTGCATCTTCTCCAAAGAAATTAATTCTCTCAAAGCTTTCCAAGTAACTAATCATTAAAAAGAAAAATTTTACTCGTGTTACATAACAAAAATATAAAGCAAAAAATATATAAATAACAAGGCAATTTTCTGTATATCAGGGTATTCCTCTTGAGAGAAAGCTTAACTAGAAATGCTGAGATGGCTTGAGAAAGTGCCACAAATTCTCTCAGGCATTTTGGAGATCAGGAGTAACACTAAAAGCAATGCAGAAAGAGTGCCAGAATCCCCAGTCAAAAGAACAAAAAGAATTCTCTGGGAAGGACCAAATTGCTGTCCAACATAACTATTAAGAGTCAAGTAGTCAGTAGACTATATTTAGACTCTTAAGGTGATTTCAAGCAGTTGATGGAGCATATGCACATGATGTCATGACAGCCATATTGGTGTTCCAAAACAAGGAAACAGGGGCCATGTTGATGGACTAAACCAATCCTGTTGGATTCAACTCTTTTCTTATGTAAACACTTTCTTTTGCTCCAATAACTTTGCATGGCTGCAGTACACATGAATGAATACACTTTCGTAGCATGTGTGACAACAGCAAAAGCAAACAAGAATAGAAGGGCAAAAATGCATGTAAGTCGTAGTCTTGGCAGGAAAGCCACACTTTCTGTGATGTTATTTTCAAACATATTAACAGCTCCATTCAAATAGCATGCCAGCTCACAAATTTCAAGATAGGAAGCATGAGAAACATTTTTGTATTACTACTGACACTTACTGAAATTATTGTCTAATATTCAAAATAGTGTTAGGGTTTGTTTATATGTACACAAATGAAATTTGCAGAGGGAATCACTTTAGATTGCCAATTATGCTTTAACAAGAATGTTTACTTATTTATTTATTTACCACCACGTACATTCATTGAAAGTTATAACGATTTTTAAATTAAAATATTATTAACCCGCTGCCTCGCTAAATGGGAGGTGGGTGCCTGGGATATCCAAGGGCTTCCACTGTGGCCAGCCAGCCCCTAGATAGACTACCGCTCCCATGGCTGGCAAATCCCCGCAACCCAGCCATGAGCCCCCATTCCAGGCACCCGTCAACACTGATAGAATCAGTGGAAGGAAAGAAAAGAGGGAGGGGGGGGGGGGGAAGGAACGCAGGCAAACCGTTGCTAACAAGCTAGCAGCGTGAGCTGCTCCAAGACAACCGCTAAAATTGCTAAAACCGCCCGAGAAAAACAACGAGCAACACGAGCTGCTCACACTCCGCTAACGAAAATACTAACACACACTGAAATGAAGCTGGAACCAACCATGTGAGCCTGCACTTGAACACGCGACCGCTGACCAGGAGGTTGCACGCTTAGCTCGTGGCGGTTAACTTTGTTAAATATAATTTAACTAAATTTAACCCGCTGCCTCGCTAAATGGGAGGTGGGTGCCTGGGATATCCAAGGGCTTCCACTGTGGCCAGCCAGCCCCTAGATAGACTACCGCTCCCATGGCTGGCAAATCCCCGCAACCCAGCCATGAGCCCCCATTCCATGCCGAAGGGACTCTTCGACCTAGCCGCAGGCCTAGGTCGGAGAGAAGGAAGGGCTCATGGCTGGGGGAAGCCATGGCCCTGAACTCGCCAAGGTCCCGAGGCACCCTAAGCCCAAAAAAAAGGAGGGGAAAAATAAATAAAACACAAAAATACCTAAGACAGTTGGCTTGCCACACCTATGATGGTATCAACTGGCGTATGAATGTAGAGCTGGTAAGCATCGCTGGACCATCGGCCAAGGGTTTTGATAAGGTGATCCGGGATTCCCCGAGTAGCTGCTGAGGTGGCCGCACCAATGCGGAAGCTGTGACCTGAAAAACAGCCCGGAACTCCGGCTGAGGAAAAAATGGACCGAATGGAGCAGGCCAACCACTGGCGGCTTAGAGGTGTGCCATCTGCGAGACGAAAAAGAGGGCCTGGAGCAGGGCCACGAAGGTGCAAATATTGGACTAAAGCGCGTACGGGGCAGAGGTCTTGCCCACCAGTACCGATGTAGACGAAGCAGCCTTGGCGAAAGGGGTCTGTCTTGGAGCATTTTATGAGGATCCTGAAGCTCTTAGGATTAGACAACGAGTCAGCTTGGATGTCGTTGACTGAGAGATGAATGGCTGGATCAAATGGGGCGTTGACGGTAAACTCACCAGCTCGAAGGAAACCGAAGAACCCGATACAACAAGCGGCCCATAGCATTGAATGGTTGTGGGAGGAGAAATCTAGTGAACGATGAATGACGCGCATCAAATCACTTGTGATGGGTTGACGCTTCGGTTGGTTTGATCCTTGATGGCGCTTGATGCCACGCAGAACGCGTCGCAGCTGGAGACAGCCCACGAGAGGGTCAGGCAGACCTTCATCAACGTGAAGAGATCTAACTGCTGACAGGTAAACCTTAATTGAAGAGTGGTGGAGAGTATCTGCGAGATGAGCGCAGAAACGTATGAGCGTTTCTTCACTGGCAGGAAGCACAGATCCAGATGGATGGAGGCGATTATCCTGAATGCAGAAGGTGATGAAACGACGCTGAGCTGATGAATAGCAATTCCGTGTCGATGGAGCAAGGCCATGAGTTAGGTAGAATTGACACTTGTCTGTCAGACAAGATCCAAGTCCAAGAGGAGCTGCCGAGGGATCTGGGTCTGATGGAGTGCTGCGTGAGGGGCCAGCTGACGGAAACGCTGAAACTGAAAACGAGAAAGCGCATCAGCGATGGGGTTACACTTTCCCCTGACTGAGGAGGCTGTGAAGGAGAAGGAGTGATGTGCCGCTAGAAGACAGAGGTAACGAACCAGAACCATTATGTCGGGGGCCCTCGAGGTGCCTGACCGCAGGATTGCCACCACTGAGCTGTTGTCGGATCTGAAGTTAACCCTCTTAGATGTCCATAGAGGACCCCATACGTAGGCTGCAACCACAATAGGAAAAAGTTCCTTGTACTCAATTGACTGGGAGACCTGCGAGGCCAGCCAGGAGCCTGAGAACCACTGGCGTTGGAACAAGGCACCATAGCCTAGAGCACCTGAAGCATCTGAAGAGACCTCGAAGTCCGGCAAGGGGGCCCACTGGGGATACTGAAGAAAACTGCAGCCGTTCCAAGAGCGAAAGAGTTCTCGCCACCAAGTGAGGTCGAGAAAGAACTCCCGGTTGAGGCGAATTGGATGATCATCACGACGGAAAGCACACAATAGGTTAATCATGCGGCGTAAGAAGGAGCGACCTTGAGGAACCACCTTGCAGGCATGCTGGAGATGACCAATTAGCGACTCGAGGTCCTTCCGTTTACAGGAACGCTTGTGAGACCATTGTTCTAACAGAGCAGTTGTATTGTCAAACTTGTCTTTCGGAAGACGAGCCTGTAGGAGTACAGAATCTAGTTCAATCCCCAGGACAGTCATACACGTACAAGGGCCTTCGAATTTTTCTGGGTGGAGGGGGATGCCAAGCTGAGAAAAACAATGGATGGAGTTATCCAGATTGCGTTGACACGCAGGAGAGCCAGGTGGGCCAAGGGTATGAAAGTCATCTAGATAGTGCATCAGGAAGGAAACGTTGTAATTCTGTTTTGCGATCCATTCAACCAGGTCAGCAATACAAGTGAAGATGTAAGGAGCGGACCTGACGCCAAAAGGAAGGACCATGTCCACGTAATAAGCCCCTTGCCATTTCATGCCCAATAGTGGGCGATCCTCTGGGTGGATTGGTACAATGCGATAAGCGCTCTGAACATCGAATTTAGCCATCAGGGTGCCCCGACCCAGCTGCATAATGCCTGCCATGATGTCGTCCACCTTCATGTACTGGAGGGAGTAATCCTCGCTGGCAATTCCATCATTGACGCTGTGACCCGTTGGGCTGGACAAGTCCAGGATAAGGCGCCATTTTCCTGGCTGATTGCGTTTGGGGATGGCACCAAAGCGACTGACATGAAGACTCTGGAAGGGGGGCCGAAGAAAGGGGCCTGCCACCCTGCCCAATTGTACTTCGGTATGGAGGTAATTATCTATGACCTGGGGGTTCGCGACAGCTGAAGCCATGTTTCCTGAAGCTGACTTAAGGGAAATCTTGTGGTTGAAGCCGAGGTGAAAACCATGACGTAGACCCTGGATGACATAGGCAGCTTTGTCTGGGTGTGGATAGTTGCGAAGTTCATACTGCAGTCTGTCCACCACAATGGGGGAAAGCTGTGACACTGGTTTTAAGGGGCATGCTGCTGGAAGAGTGGAGGTGGTGTCCTCCGAAGACGATGAGACAGGTTGAAGGCCAGCGTGTTGAGCAACTGGAGCTGGAGAAGAATGCCACTGCAGAGGGCAAATGTTAATCGACGGCGACGAATCAAAGCTATGTCCAGGATTGGCTGGGCTCTGAGGGTCTGCGGTACCATGATGAGAAACTAGAACACGAGTAGAATGCAACAGTGATGGACCAACATAAATCAACGAAGAAGAATCAAAGCTTTGTACAGGATTGGCCAGGCTGGGGGAGTCTGTGGTAGCGTGTAGAGAAACTGGAACTTGAGGAGAACGCAACTGTAACGGACGAACATTGATCAACGGAGACAAAACAGGGCTATTTACAAGATGAGCTGTGCTCGGAGAGTCAGCGGTAGCAGCGGCCCCCCTTTTGCTGGTTGGGGGAGCGGGACCGAGCTCTGCGTGGGGGGCGGTGTGGGCAGTGAGTACTTCGATGGTCTCCATCGCACGATTCACAGGCATGACGAAACCGGCAACGGCCAAAGGGCCAGCTACAACGCCCATCATTCCATGAGTGGCAGTATTGTGTGGCGCTTGAGTTGCCAGTGGCAGCAGGTGCCCCGGAAGACGGTGAAGCTAGCAATGGCGCAGGGTCCGGTCGAGATGTTGAAGCGGAGGGAGATCTTGTGTGGAAATTGTAAAGATCAGCATTCATGCGAGACCAATCCGTGGAACCTGAGGCCGCTGCTTCCTTCCTGTACGCTATGTCATAATTGAGCCAAGACCTGTCACGGAAACGCTTAGCAGTTTGGATGATCAGCAACTTGTATTTATGAAGGTCAAGCCAGCGGGAAGGAAACGAGTTGCAAAGCACCAAGCAAAAAATTGAGAAAGCCTCTACCCAGGTAACAATGTCCGTTATTTCCACAACGCGCTTCTTCTTCTCCACTAATAACTTTCCTTCCAAGTAAGCCTGCGGTTGTGTGTCCTGGGCTTTGATGTTGTCTGACAAAAGGTCAGCCAGTTCGATAAACTGTCCTCCTGTGATCTTTACCACCAACTTATGAGGGATGGGAGAATACCCCGGGCCAACAGGAAAATCCGATCCGAGAGTGGGCGGCGTCGAAGAAAACGTTGTGGCGCCAAGAGAGCCCCCCAACGATAATGGCGGGAAAGTGGAAGATGTGACGGGGGATAGCGAGGACACCACGGCAGGTGAACTTAGGGTGCTGTATGTAGGAATAAACGAAGGAACTACTTGTCCAAACGTACCTGACTGAGGAAGAGACTGGCCCGGAACAGTGGCGGGCGGAACAATGGCGGGCGAAGCTGAAGGCGCCAATGGAACCGAACTGGAGGACGTGTTTTGCACCGCGTGCTCCCGAAGAGATGACAGCAGCGCCGGTAAGGAGTCGGCCAAAGCCTGTGAAATCGCCAGAGAAAGGGCATTGTTATCCGGCAAACTGACACTCTGGGACGAAGCCGAGGTGACGATCGAGGTGGAAGCCGACGTTGTAGAAGTCGAGCTGTCGTTGGAGCTGGACGGCGACGCAGTTGACGGGGTAACGGTCGATAAGCTGTTGTTCGTCGTCCGCATCGTACGCTTTGCCAAGACAACCACAGAAACAACGAGCAACACGAGCTGCTCACACACTAACACGCGCTGACAACGGAGCTGAAACGGGACAAACTGTTGCTGACAAGCCCGCAGCGTGAGCTGCTCCAAGACAACTGCTAACACAACGAGCAACGCGAGCTGCTCACACACCGCGAACACAACGAGCAACACGAGCTGCTCACACACCGCTACCACACGCTGAAACGAAGAAGGAACGCAGGCAAACCGTTGCTAACAAGCTAGCAGCGTGAGCTGCTCCAAGACAACCGCTAAAATTGCTAAAACCGCCCGAGAAAAACAACGAGCAACACGAGCTGCTCACACTCCGCTAACGAAAATACTAACACACACTGAAATGAAGCTGGAACCAACCATGTGAGCCTGCACTTGAACACGCGACCGCTGACCAGGAGGTTGCACGCTTAGCTCGTGGCGGTTAACTTTGTTAAATATAATTTAACTAAATCAAAAGTGGACTGTAGATAATAACTAATAATAAAAGTAAGTAAGAAGTGGCGAGGAGACCTCAAGAAACCGCCGGGTTTATACTGAGAGGTCCCCTCGGAGATATGTTTCGACTCTTAAACCAGTAAGGACATTGTATTGAAACTTATTATTTATTTACTTTTTTCAACACACGGTAGCAATGTTATACAAGTCTTAAGCTACTTTTGAAAAAGTTAATGATCGAAAGGGCAAGGATCAAGTAAGAGACAATGGCCATTTACTAATGATACAGTTGTACATCTCTTAAGTCCACTAGTTATCCCAAAGCAGTGCTGGAATTAATTTTCGTATTTCTTCAATTTGTTTGGACATCTTATCAATTTGACCAAACATTAATTAGCATAATTGATTAGCCTAACAAATTAGCATAAAGATCTTCAAAACGAATCATTCAAAACTGCATTTAAAGTGCCCATATCATCAAAAATTTTATTTTCCTATCAGATCCTACATTTCATGCAATGAACCGCAGCGAAACATTTTTTCGATTTGGATAAAAAGCGATTCTTTTATGAATCTTTAAAGACCTGAAAATCTTATTTCCTTGCAGTCTATCCGTGCCGCTGATCACATGCTCAAAATGCTCAGGGTTGTGACGTAGATTAAGGAATGTGTGACTTGCGGCTTGACTTGTCTCGCTAGCTTTACCTCTGTAAATTTTGCTTCATAGTCCATGCAAAATGCTCTATTCCAGCATTTTGTACGAACTTTTAAGTTAAATTTACAGAGGTAAAACAAGTGAGATGAGTCAAGCCTGAAATCAGGTGTTCCTTAAGGTACGTCACAACTCATTCCAAAGCAAGGGAAGACTGGTGCGAATTGTGGACCAAAATGGCGGCAAATTTGAACATTTAAAACATCTAAGAAAGATTGCATTTTATCCAAATCGAATTTTTCTTTTGCAGAAGTTCATTGGGTGATATATAGAATCAGATAAGAAAATAAACATTTTTGATGATATAGGCACTTTAAATTTGATTTACTTACCATCTATAGTTAACTAGATGACTTTAACTGCTAGATGAAAGCATCAATCTCTCACTTAATGTTTATATGTTATTCAAGCCAACCTAGTTTTATATTACCATAAACACTGGTGTATAAGCCACGCATTTTTGCTCAAAATGCGGCTTTTCTAGCTACCAGACACACCAAAATTTAAACTACATATAATGAACAGTACTATAAATTAATGTAGTTATCCCTAACATACAAATGAAAGCTAACCACAAGCAAAATAGAGCGAAAGTAACTGCAAGCATACCTAACCATGCTAAACGCAAGGAAACCAAAGAAATAGAGGACCTCACTGTGCTAACTGCCAAATTAAGGCAAGCTGATACAGGTACAAATTTACAGCTGTTCATTAACACATCTTTGTGTGAACAACACAAACCAGGCGTCCAATCTGCACCTGTAATATAGCTTCTCCCTCTCAGACACAGTTAACCATTTGGAATTTTTCCGATGTGAGAAATTCAACACAGCAAAGCAAAAGGGCGGATGGACTTCTTATTTTATGTTGAATGTTTTAGAAATAAAGATCCTTTAACATGTATTTCTGGGAGGAAGTAATGTCTGAGAAAATAACCACTGTTGATCATCAATGCATACACGCATATTGGTTACATGTATACAAATACATGCCCAGTCTGGAGGTTGTGAATGCAATGTGAAGTACATGTATCTTAACTGTTCTTTGTTCGGCACACCAATATTATGGTAAGCATGGTTGACATATACTGCAGTATGGTGGCTTTCAAATTAGACTAAGAGAAGCAAATCCCTCTAATTCACAACCTTGAGAAAATATCACGATCCAAGCAATCCATCAAGATCACTGATCATTTCACCTATACCTCAGCTAATACCATCTACTGCATAACTTGTACTCTTTGTAAAAAGTTATACATCAGCGAAATAGGGAGACGACTAGGCAACTGATTCTGAGAATGCAGTGGGGAAGGCAAAAATGCATCTAAACTGGTCACAAGGCACTTTAATCTCCCCAGTCATTCTAAGCAACATATGGCAGTCTGTGGCCTTTCCCCACATCAAGGAAAGCTGCAAAACTCTTGAGAAAAAACTTACTGTAGTCTTCAAATGGGCACTCTTACGGTATCAATGAATGCTTTTCATTTAACTAATTTATTCCCTTGCTTTTCACATTATCATGCAACAACCAATACCATAGCTCCATCTTTCTATACATAAACCACACACAACCTACAATTCCTCTATTTGTTTCAGCGAAGCTAACAGGAAACATCAGCTTTTAAATGTCTTTACAGTGGCCAATTCACATTATCAACCCAGTTGATAAAACCAAATTATTTTCTAGCACTCCCCACCAATGCAGCACCACAGTTTCTTTAAAAACATTCTTTTAAGATGAATTTATAAACCACTTGTAAGATAAAGGCATATTCAAGACTGAGTTAAGACTCCCAAATTTCTTTTATACATCAAGAGACCATAATTACCAGTACACTATTGTAGTCAAAACCAGAAAAAGATGGAAATAATATGAGACACATTAAAATTGATTGGACCATTTCCCTATTGAATACATGACTTAGAAACGATGGTGAACAAAAAAAGGCCCTTACAAAAAGCAACAGTTGTCAAAAATATTAGGCAGTATTGTTGATGGAAATAAGTACATCCACAGAAAGGATATCCCAATAAAATGAGACTTATCTTGCCAGAGCACTTTAGCTTCCAAGCAGCTACCATGAGAAATGATAAAACAATGCACAAAGGGTTTAAAAACACACCACAGTAATTTGTTCAGTTCTAAATAAATAAATAATAAATGCCATCATATCAAATGACATTGTTCTGATATCATTAAGTAAGCAGTTTCTCAAATGAACAGAGTTTTATTTCTTTAACATTTTTCTCAAAACTTATTTTCTCTATATTAGGCTACCCTTACATGCTGCAAAACAAAATTACAAACTTAGTTCAAGTGTAATTTATGCTCAAAATAAAGTAAAATAATATATTAAATGAGTTTCAATCTGAATGATAACAAGAGAACTGTCATTTTAAGACTAAACAATGAAATATAGGATTAAGCAAAACTAATAATACAAAACATACAAGTAAATTTCAAATCATATTACTTAAGTTATTTTTCTTTAAGGCTGAAGTCAACAAACTTGTCTGTCAAACACCTCTATGCCCCTATTGCCCTTCACGAGGTACAAAAAATCTCTTTTGTGAAGGAGTGCTAAAAGTGCAAAATTATGTGTCTCGTCTGTCACATACTATTGAAAATGCTCACAAGCTTTCTATTATCTAGTACCATGCTATATGAAGGAGAGGGACATTATAAAATTTCACTCAGTAGATTACTTTCGGAGTATCCAACTATAAAATGATCAAATGTGTCCTTAGTAATCGTACAAACGTACAATTATTCGATGTTCGACTTATGCCAGAAGACAATTGATGTTCCACAGAAGCACGTTTTCATTTGCATAATGAAATATACGCTACAAACGCATCTTCTCAGGTTTTCTTCAACTTTTTCAAAGGTATATTTCGTTTGCTCAAGGTAAAACAGTGATCGGGAACGACAAAACCTCGTACAATTTACTCGAAGGATTGAAAATGACAACCACAGAAATTCGATCTGACGGGTCACAATAAACATAACCACACACAAAGGAGTAGCAAAGTCTTTTGTTTTAATTTTTTTACCGATTTTTTAACAAATACACAGACACTTTGGAAGAAATTGACAGATTTTAGCTCGAGAGAACCGGAAATTACCCCGTAAAAATAATCATGAACAATTTATGGCAGAGATTACGGGAATTTAGGAAAACATGCGTCGAATAAAGTGAAACAATTTCATTGACAGTAGATCAGGACATCCCCTGGAATAAGGAACTAACAAGCTGTTCACCTTTATAACTCCAAACAGCGTTAAAAATTTCAACGATGATTAACGAACAGATTTCAGTTTAGCTTAACACGAAGTAAATTTGAGGGTAAATACGTTTTAAGCGCCAACCGAAGTTTATGAGCTCATCGTCAATTCACTTGTAACGCGACAATACAAGAATCGTTTTGCTCAGATACGACCCAACAAGAAACGTCATTTTTGTCGGGCCAAATTAAATGTAGCATTTAGTTCATGCAGACAACGTCTCAATGATATTTCCATGTGAGTGTCAACTAATTGTAAAGTTAATGTCCTAAATAGACAAAACTCCCGACGCAAATTGAAGTTTTTTATTTCACTTACCGAGAGTAGTGTTGTCGCAAAGCGAAAGCTGCATTCGTACAGGTTGGCGGTAACTTAAAAACTTCAGCGATATCTCGCCACCTCTTCTCTTCTGTAACCTGGCAAACGAATAGACACGGATTAACTCACATCTCAACGATTCTTTAGGCGAGAAAAATCGAACAAGGGCATTCTAAATTTTAAAGTAAACGCGGGAATTTCACCGACCTACCTTCACCCAGCCACCGGCTGAAGTTACTTTACGGTACAGGAGATACAAGTCTAAATACTGCCCACCCAGCCACGGTAATCGTCTAAACGGCGTCCTAGACAACAAAGCATAAGACAGAATTAATTTCCTTTTTTGCAGCAACAACACAGAAACTTCCGAAGCGAGAAACCTTTTAACTTTTGCGCGTCTTACCCCTTGGACTCGTGGAAGTTCTTCAACTTGGCCATAAATCCATTGTATTCCTTCTCATAGGACAGAGAGTCTATGCCCAAATGCTTGGCCATTTTTTGGAAGTGCGAAGGTTGAAACATTGTATTCCTCGATTAAACTGCGCTACTACTACAGTACAAAAGTTGTGCAGCGAGCAAAAAGGAGGGAGTTTTAAATTTCGACTCTTACGCGCGTGAACCAATCACGGAATCTGGCCGATCCGTACAACGGATCCAAAATACGCTAACAAATGTCTACTTTTCCACGCTTCCCGTACAAGAAATTCTCCAAGTTATTTTGCGAACAGAAGACACTTCTAGTCCAACAAAAATTCAAGCAAGTAACAGCCAAAATTCCTCAAACTTCTGACCAGAGTTTGTGCGACCAGTGGACCACGGCCATTGTCATGAATCGATTACCTCAGTCCATCATAAATAAAAGCAAAACTGCATGTAAGGTAAATCGCCGCATATGGCTCGCCGCAAAAAGATACAAATAAACGTCCGTGCACCAATAAATTAATCACTTCTTGATATATATTGAAACTTCCACAAGAAAAGCCAGAAAAAATCTTGAATGCACCGCAACCGCTGTCCTTCCCGCTTCAAGCCGTAAAAGCCGTTCTACGGCAGGTATAACAATGTTTTCAACTTCAAGATAAACGCCACAATCCGCAGATTTACTCCTTCTGAACGTAGGTAAAACTTTCACGTACTGAAATGGCCCCATATGCCAATAAAACCCTCCATTTATGTGTGTATAACCCAATTGCATTCATCGCACCGAGCCTGAACTTTTACTTCAAACACGAGATACAGCTCACTAAAGCTCTGAGCGGACCACTATGGAGAGGTTGTAAACAATCTGTAATGTTTTGTTAAAAATTTGGGAATCACAATCTTAAAAACTGGCAACAACTTCTGTTAAAATATAGATCACAATCTTCTTTAACGATTAAAATTAAGTCTTACTTCAGGAATTCAGAAATCCCATAAAAATTTGAAAAACCACTATTTATTATTTCGATCAATATTTTTCTTCTTATAACTTTCCTGACGATTTGCAATTTGGGATTAGAGGGGGGTACGAATATTGCAGTTGGCTTAAATAAGGGACTCAAATTTCGTGACTTTTCCTCAACTGTTTTTAATGCTTTCACGGACAAAAAGAAAAGAAAAGAAAAGCAACACCAACAACAAAGAAGTGTTTAACCACGAATACTTAATGGATTCTTGAAATAAGCTATTTCAGAAAAAAAACTCGTTTCGCTAAATTTGAAACGATATTTTCAGTATGCCTGTGTGTTATTTTTAGGAAACACAAGCAACCTTTTATTAATACCTTGTTGCCAAACCAATGCAATACTAGAATAGGATCAATACTCTGAATACTATTATACCATATTCTTTAATATGATACCTGTGTAAATATAGGAATGTGCGCGCCATGGGTTGCGTAATTATGCATTCCGGCGATAATTATTATACTAATGAATTCGATGCCGTGACAAGCTTTTCCTTCCGTGACACGATTCTGATTTCTGCATGGCTACAAAATCAGTCGAGTCAGCAGAACTGACAAAAACAATGCTATCGTTTGTCAACGTATTTTAGCCGTTTAATTGATTCTAATTAAAAAAATGTAATTACTATTACAACTCTAACTCTTAGTCTGCCGTATTTGTGTAAAAAATAAATAAGGACAACTGCCACAAAAAAGCAATGAATTTCTCTTTTATTGACGTTTTTTGAGCCTCAGGCTGTACTTTTTTGTTTTGGCGCAGTAGATTTGACGAAAGTGAAGCGCGAAAGTGAAGTGAAGTGAAGTGAAAGTGAAGTGTAAAACTCAATGGAAAAACGTCAAAACTCAAATATAGTATGCCCCGAAGAAAAAAACGAAAACTTGTAAAAAGCAGCAACAATTAATCATTGTGGGGCTTTGCTTGACGGTTTTTTAGAATTAAGGCCTTAAATACTGAAACTGTGAAACATTTTACAGCCGGGTAATCACAAGTGAGCCACCATCCAACAACTCATAACTGTGCCGGATATTGAACTACATCCTCTAGAAACTGAAACATGCAATCCGCTGTTCACTAACGAGAAAGTTTCTTCAGAAAGCATTTTTTCACAAAGCCTTGACAATAAAACTCTGAACTATTGCGACTTATCAAATCGGCTTTGAATACTTCTTATAATTAAACAAAATTCATGGAATACGGGTGACTGGCCGTATCCTACATGGCCAGAGGAATTTTCATAGAACTGGAACTCTTAGATCAAGAGGGAATATGACGTCTAGCTGTACACGTAAGATAACGGGAAAACCGGCAGTTTACTGATTTTAGAGATGTAGCCGACGTCCTAGAAAAAGCACATATTTCCTTAGAATAATAAAAGGCAGAGCGGCTTTTCGATTTCTCTTGAGGAGTACGAGGCGGCTGCATACAAGCTGCGCGAAAAGAGGCAAGTAAAACAGGCAACGCGCCAGTTTCTCCGTTCATCGATTCTCAGTGCGAAAATCTCAAATCTCACTTTTCTTTGTTCCACTGTCAGCGAGGGAGACGGCTGCATATACTTTCCCTGACTGTTTGAAGCGAGTCTCTAATCATCCTCGTTATCTTGTTCTAGCGTCAAGTGTCTTAATAATAGCTACCTCTTATACAAAACACGATGGAAACGGCAACGAGAACGTCACCAACCAATGGCTGTACACGTGCGTTATAACTCTTGGTACATTTCTTTGCCGTCCTCAGCAAAACAACAACAAGAAATGAGCAAATTCTGCGTAGTCTGGATAATAGGGAGCTTAAGCACGCGCGTTTTTGAGACGCGGACGGCAACCGGAAGAGAACATTTTGCACGCTAGGACCGTATTATCTCCCAGATTTTTATGCTACTCATCTCTAATGGAGAAAAGATTCTTAGCAATGTGAATGCGGTGGTGTGAGAGCAAGTTGTAAGTGAAAATGACTCACTTCCGGTTGCCGTCCGCGTCTCAAAAACGTGCTTGCTTAAGCTCCCTAATGTGATCCACAACGGCTAATTTATTCAGCAAGGACAAGTTTTAAAACCGACAGGCACCCTGGGTAGTTCCAAATAAATGCGAAATTCCAAAGCAAAGCATAAACACATTTTTCAGGGGCGGATCCAGACCGATCCAGACCTTCACCTAAGGGTCCCTAAGGGGGGCTTTTCTCCCTTCTGTCATTTTTTCTTTTTTTTTTACAAAAGATAAGGGGGGGGGGGGCGAACAACCCGGGCCCTCCCCTAGATCCGTCACTGTTTTTTACTAAGCGTCGTCTTCGCCGTCACCATCAAAAATGTCTCTAATACATTTTCCCCTGGTAATAAGGCGGTCTCGCTCTTCTCAGACCGATCAGCGACCATTCGGTGAGGTGGATTGCGAAATCGTTTGCCTGCGTCGCCTAAGGCCAGTTGAACTGAACATTTAAAAGATATATTTTCTCTCGTCTTTTATTACTGCCTAACTATGGTTTTTCGGGAAGCAAAGAATCTCAAAAAGGTAACAAACCTCAACAAATAATGCTGTGCGGGAGGTCGTAGGTTCGAACCCCAGACCGGACCAACACTCAGGGTCTCAAAATAACTAAGGATCCGTCACTATGCTGCCTTTGTAATTATATCTTCAAATGGTTAGACGTTCAAGTCTTCTTGGATAAGGAGTATAAACCGTAGGCCCCGTCTCCTGCATCTTCAGTACAATTTACATGCATGGTCAGCAGGGGACGTTCAAGAACCCACACACTTGTCGAAAAGAGCAGGAGACGTTGTTCCCGGTGTGGGTGGTCTATCTCTCAATGCATGGGTTGGGTGGGTGGGTGAGATAAAATATGGGCGCCTTTACAAGTTGACGTCCGATCTCACCCAATTGGTCCTGAAAACGAAAAGCCACAATTATCACTTTAATTGAATATTAAAAAGCAACAGCCATTCAGCCAAGCGCTTTCGAATATTGAACGTCCAACCTCGTTCCCAGAGTCTCTCATCTTCCCACCCCCAGAATCGGAGCGAGCGAGGGCGGCAAGATGATCCTGGAAACGGCATTGTTGAAAGTCCAGCAGCCTATTCTCGTCCCCAGTGTTATTCGTCTTAAAATGTCGTCGACGAACACGTGACTAAAAAAACCTGGGGCTCTGGGGATGAGAATGCGTCCATCCCATGTGTAGCCTAAAGAAGAGGCGCAATCTTTTTGGGTATTTTAGGCGAACAGAAGCGGGAGACGAGTGTCGCGCGCGAGGGAGAAAGCGCTCTTCCCCTCGCGCGCGACTAGCGTTTCGTGGACGCGTGTTCACCTCGCTTTCGCCTCTGTTTGCCTAAAATACGCAGAAAATTACACCTGTTCTGCAGGCTAGCCCAAGTGCCCAGTCCTGCAAAACTGTTCTGTTTCCGCCATCCTTGGTTCGCATTGCAAATTTTGTTTACCTGGGATTTTGCTTGAAGAGTTCAGTGGCCCGGGTTATTCGAAGGGCGGTTAACGTTAACCCAGGGTTAAACGTTATCGGAAGAATTGTATTTTTTGTTCAAAAGCATTTTTCTGCTCGAACGTTTGGTGTAGTTTAAGATTACTACAGCTTATAACTGAAGGGCAAACAACATGAACAGATTACCTAACCAAAAAGTTACAACTGTAATCAAAATTCTCTTTAACCCTGAGTTAGCTTAATTGGGCTTTGAACCCGGCCAGAACGCCAACAAGTTTATAAACTCCGGGTTTATGCGTTTTCTATTAAAGACAAACTGGAAATTTAAAGATAAACAACAAAAGACGTACGTATTTTCAAAACTGAAAGATAAATTGCGTTTGATAGTGTCCTTCCGCTGGCGGACGTGTTTTTCTGCGGCTTGAAGCAGGAAAAGCCGCAAATGACGGGAAAATGCCTTCAGTGAGGAGAGGGTAAAAGGGTTGGACCTGACAGAGCCCTTCTATTGTAGGGAGCAAGGGAAAAGGGGCGCAATCGCGAATGGGAACTGCCGTCAAAACAATCCGTGGTTCTTCTAGTCCCTGCAGAACTTTATTACCCAGAAAGAAGACCAAAATCAGAGCGAAACCTATACTCTTACTGTCGAATGTAGAGTGTAAGTGAAGGGTAACTATTGGGAATAAAGGGAAAAAAATGCAGTGTTATAAAAGAACGTCGAATGTCTCATCGAGAACATTCCACGTCTATTTTGGCAAGCGCATTCAAACTCGGATGAGGCCTAGTGAAAGACGAAAATGCGTCCAAGGGGATCACTTCAGTAGGAAGGAGGTTGAAAGAGGAGTACGGGGATAGGGGCAGGAGAAGGAAAAATAAAAGTTCATCACCCTTCTGCCTCTACCCCCTGGGCTTTTGCACATTACGTTAGCATTTTTTCAAGCATTTTCTGCGTGAGACAAAAGCATAAAAAAATTAGTCAGCATTTTTTCCACAGACAATAGATATATTTTTTACCCCAATACGGAGTGGAGGCCGAGGAGACATCACCGGTAGTCATTAACAGTGGTTTAATGAGTGTTTTTATATCTGATATAAACATAGACTGCTGGCAGTGTTTTTCTCTCGAGGCAGGGGTTACGCGGGGAGACGCTTTAGCCTAAAGGGGAATGGTGCGAGACATAGGAGTGACCCTACCGTCACACCGCTCTTTTGCATTCGCAATGACTGAAACCTCGTCCAAGTGACCTTAGAGAAAAAACCGGCTGCCAGCAGACTAATAAACACGGCTACACTTTACGTTCAATCTTTTGGACCAAAATAACCATTAGCGCAGTGTATTGCATGTAATAGACTCCGTGTGGCCAGTTGCAAGAGCTTAAAAAACAGAGGCAAATCCCAGTTGGGTAATCCCAAAAGTGGCCGCGGTCGCTTACGGGACGAGGGGTTCTAGTCACCGTCACTAGACTCTTTCAGGTTAGCTGGGGTGCAGCGCGGTAAACGAACGACTGGAAGAGGCTACAGTCACTACGGTTCAAACGGGTTTTAACAAAAGTGATCGTATCTTGAGCTGGTCGCTAAGGAGAGTGGTCGCTAAGGAGAGTGGTCGCAAGGAGAGCTTCGACGGAAGTCACCTTTGAGACTGTAACCCGGTCGATCGCGTACGTGCAGTGATCTGTGAGCATTAATTAACCGAGCATTTTCTTTTTTTTTTTTTTGGGTGGGGGGGGGGGGGAGATTGAGCTTTTAATGGGAAAATGGAGTATCAAGGTGAAGCATTTTAATGGGGAAACAAGAGCATAATGTTCAAAACTTAACACACTCCCTTGTCAAGGTTTCCTAAGGCAACATGGCGGCCAACCCTCTCGATTAGGAGCTAATACCGATATCCTATGAACACACGAAAAACGCCCGCACTGCAGGCTAGTCTATCAATGCGGAGAATCCCCCCCCCCCCCATCCACACACACACACCCCTCTGCACTCATGTGTGACCAAAAATGTCGATTAAAAAAGAATTATTTTATTCCAGGTGCATAACCGGCCGTTTAAATCGACATGTAGTTACAATAAATCGCCTGTTTCTGGACGTGCGCAAACTACGATAAAAACAAAATAAAAGTGACACTTCTAAATATAGCGTATTTTGTAAACCTATGAAAAACTAAAGCAAAATCCAAGTAAAAAACACTAACACAAAAACAACAATTGGACGCAGCTGTGTCATCAAGTATAACCTACACCTATAAGAGAGCTACACTCAGCATGCACTTATAGCAGGAACTTGTGCTGTTTTCAAATTACCTACTCCAAGGAGACAAATCAAACCAATGTCAAAAGCTTTGTGCGATACATCTGTTTTAACTTACTAAATTCATCTTGAGAAGAAAAAAAAAAACGGTATAAGTAGCTTGAGTGACAAGCTTTTCGCCAACAGACGTCAAAGCGAATCACACAAGCGTATATACCGGCGACTCTTCTAACGGATTCTGTTACTGGCAAGCGTCATTACTCATTGGTACAAAATTGATATGCAAAAGGCTCTCCCTTGTATGATGCACGCTCAGTTCCACACATGGTCAGTGCAGTGTTTCAAGGCCTGCAGAGATAACGAGAAAAAAAAGATTACATAAAACCCAAAAAAATTGGATGCATACACTGGCTACACCCATTTTTGGAAGTGTGCAATAAGTTCATTCATTCATTGTTTCATTTATACTAAAACGCACTGAAAGCCGCCATCCCTCTATGGTTCGGACAAAAGTAGAAATCTAGCTAAACGTAAAACGATGTTGTCTGACGTAACGATGGCGCGGGCAAAGAGAATTTACGTTCTGATAATCAATGCATTAAACTTATTGCCCATAATGGCTTGTGACTAACTGGAACTTTTGACATATTCAAACGAATCATTCAAACAATTAGAAACTATTTTTTTTTTTACTTTCTTTGAAAAAAATCTAAAGGAGCCATTCAATATTCATCCTGCTTTAACAAATGGATCTTAAGGGAGGCAGCGTGGCCGAGTGGTTTAGGGTGCTGGATTTGAAATATGGTGGTCCCTGGTTCAAATCTTCCCCCTTTGTACTATCTGGAATTGTTCTCGTTTGTCCCGAATTCAACTCCTCGACCGCGTTGTGTAAAAAGCCAACTGGTCAGTCTCCCACCAGTTGGGATTCTTAAGAGTTTGTTATATTTACAACGTTTGGTTATTTATTTAAGAGTGCCACCAATTAGCACACTAGTGTTAAAGACATTAGAACCCACGACCTCCGGATTAGATCTACCGTCACTCTGCCGACTGAGCTACGAGGTCAGACAGAGAAAGTCGGGGTCGATTTAGATGGTGAATCGCGGCGAAGAGAAAGTAAGGGTACATATGAATGTTGTGCCGCGTAGCACTATGAACACAAATGATGTAACAGAGAATTAACTCTGAAGTGTAAATTTTAGTGCTGATTTAATCCATGAATAACCCACTGATTCCCACCGAGGTCAAAAGATTTTTTCTTTACCTCGTGTGGTTCCCTGATTCCCTTTACTAG
>CM042747.1:3097370-3099870 GCA_022496165.2 Catalaphyllia jardinei
GGTCTATTGTTTTAGGCTGAATTTTAATATATCGAGATTGGTTTATTCTCTGGTAAGATATTCAGTACTTGCGCCAGAAATTCAAAGAATAAAAAACTTGACAAGCCTTAGATGGCGTGATATTGGTAACCGGGGGGGGGGGGGGGGGCTCCTATATGAAATTGTCGGGTTGTCGTCTAGGGTACAAATCGAGATTTCAAGTCTCACTTAGAGTGTTGATGACGTATCCTTTTGGGTGAACTCGGAGGAGAAAAATGCTCACATTTAGTTCTGTTTTAGCTTGATTTCCACTGATCTCTCGGGTACACGAGTCGGGTCTAAAAGTGCGCGTGGGATCCCTTCTTGAACAGTGGCTAGTAATCGAACCTATTCCGTTTTAAGTGCTATCTTTTACGCGTCTGATGAAGCTCGCGCAGCACCCATTTAAAATTTTCCGAAGAGCATTCCTGCAGACATTTTGATATGGAGCATTCTAAATGTCCAACAGGAAGTGATGGAGTGAAGGAGTGATGAGGGTGACGGATCGTTCCCCCACTAAAACTTTGGAAATAATATTTTCCAAGTTTAAAAATGAAACAATTCCAACTATCGCACTGAGAGATAATGGAAGTTTTACACTTTTTGAAAGTCAACGGCGAGTACAGCATAACTGTGCTAAAATGGCCCTGGCAGTGCAATGAAATACTAGAAAGGAGTACAAATTGTTATCCATGCTCCACTTACATTGCAACTGATTGCATTCCGTTTGTTAGCACACCAATAGGAAGCACCGAGGAAACAGAACTTCTCCTTTTTCAAAGCAGATGTGCACAAACCAAGTTCCTGACGAGGAAATGACAATTTTTATCAGCAAAACTCCAAATCGCTGAGCACACTTAAAGTTTGCAAAATGGATAATGTGTGTATCCTTGTATTATGTTGCTTAAACATAGAAGCCCCTCTCAATCATAAGGAATTAAGGGTATACCAAAAGGCTCATAGGTTCTGACAAGGGCCAGTTTTCATACTATAACGCTACTTGGTAATGATTATCACTTTAGCTTGCCCACTTTTCCTCGTACGAAAAACATTCATTTGATTATCGTTGTCTTGATCTAAGAGTGGACAGGACAAATATTCTAATTGGGTCACAAACCTGACATGTTAAGCTACAAAACATTAAAAGTTTGAAGGGTGTAATTTTGTACAAAGTTGGACATTGGATAGGAAACCTCCAACTAATGTCACCCACTGGAAGCATAACTGTCATCCCTATCACCTCATTTCTTAAATTCCTAGACAGAAGAATCCCTGGCTTGAAGTTGCAACAGTATTTATAAATCAAAAACACTTTAATACTTTCAAACTTCGGCTGTACAACTTCAAATGTGTTTGCTACCAATTGTGTCAAGTTTGTACCGCATTACAGCATGAATTTACATCATGTATACAAGCTTAGAGGAGAACAATGGTACTTACCACACACAGTTCATGAGGGTCAGCTGTAGCAATCAGATCCAGAATGGCCGGACCATACTCAGAGACAATGTCATTACACTAAAGGGGAAAAACAAATAATCTTCTTAGTCTTAGTGGGTGGTACAAGTCTCGATTAACAGGACTGTCGGTACTTCAAGGAACAAATCACACCACCAGAAAAAATATCCTATGACTCAGAAAACCACAAAGAAGGACTGCTCATGAATCAGTTGCATAAGAAAAGGTTCTCCTGGTTAGAATTCTCATCAGTTTAAATCACTGGCATTAGAGCTTGGATTGGTTTGCTAATGATTTTGGTTGTTACACCTTAACTGGGATGAATACAGCATTTTACTGAAGGGGGTTCCAGAAACGGACAAAGGCAGATGTGGGGGCTAGCTCCCCTGCAAAATTTTAATCAAAGGGCCTTGAGAGCCAGCTCATTCTTGTAATGGACAATTTTCATTGCTGCTCATCTGAACCAAAGGGGAAAAAAAAGAATGATTTTGTGATTTCCATTTTCAATAATATTATAATGGGGTACTGGTATTTTTTTAATGAATGAGGATTATGATAGTGTGAGTTAACTGTATTTAAGTAACAAACTACAGAGGTGGGGGGGGGAGGTTAATGGGGCATGTTCTATGGAGACAAATTGAAATTTTCAGAAAGCAGAAATGATATTTTGGGGTAATGGGATACCTTGCGTCATTACTCATACAGTTATAGTACACTTTATAGTAAGTATCTGCAGGTGACTGCCCATTCAGAGCCTATTTTTGGGCCCATATCTTGTGCTTTGAAGGCCAACCTTTTTTTATGTCCCCCTCAATTAGCATGACTCCATCAAATTGATAGTGATATTCAGAAACTTTGCAACAGCTTGCATTATAATATTATCTGCTCATGTTCCTTGCCTTGCCATATTATTCACATGATTCTGCCAACAGTATTCAGTTACTTTCTATATACAACTCAGGGTGATGCAGAAGATGCTGAACTCCAAGAGGGCATATATATAAATGATACTTAGGGGTGTTAT